>PHNY01270290.1:16648-37457 GCA_003724115.2 Anethum foeniculum | reverse complement strand
TAATTTATTAAATATTGGTAATATTATTCATAAATTTTTGTTTAAATACAAAATTGATCCATAAAATATTTAGAAAAAAATATTATATCGCCGCCGCGAAGCGCGGCTTTATCGACTAGTTATACAACATAAAAGAAAAAATGTAGTTCAAATTTTCAGAAATAAACAACTTTGAAAAAATAAAACCACGTTAAAAAATCATAGTTATAATTTAAATTTATGATAGAGGTCCTTTATTTAGATACAAATTTAAATATCAATTTTTAGCATTGAGTATCAAAAAATGATGCAAGTTCATATAAAAAATGATAATACCAATTAATTTGTATTATTTTATTATTAAAGAGCACTATCAAATTATTAGGTGTATTACTTTCAAATTATAGAAAAAAGATTGATATCTAATTTTTCTTCAAAATATCCAAGTTTAACTCACACAAACAAATAAAAAAAGTACAAAATTGTAAATTAAACAAAAATTACAAAGAATAAACTAGTACAAAATAGTGGCAGGTGATCAGATAACCCTAGGTACCGCGGACATTGTCTACGGTACGTGTAGAGAATTTTTAAGGTACCGCGGACATTACTAGAAATTGTTTTAATCCTGGCCATTCATTCTTCCATCCAACGCTGCAGAAGCAGTTTATAATGTAAGAGCTCCCTGACAAACGATTGCGAGGGACCGGCTCCCTTTTTTGAGTTTTTGGAACCCAAAAATAATTTTACTAGGATAAAATAACGAGTGATTTCCCAAACCGGTGTGATTTACTAATTTTCTCTACTTTAATATTTACGCATTCCAAAAAAGAATTTTGGTTGGAGAAGTGGATAGCTGGATTTGTGTAAAAGTGGTCATGTTTCCGAACGAAAAATTTATGTCTTGGAATTTTTTTTATTAAGAAACCTACGAAATGCCCCTAGATTATGATACTGGATATATCGAGCTCCCCACGTTTTTTGATATTTACTATTTAAGCCCCCATGTATGAGTGTATGCGTTACATATTTGCTCATAAAATAGTCCAAATTTTTGAATAATGATCAAATCAGCTTGTCTTTTGGTAACCTTTTCTTCCTCTATTTCTCCACACTCCATTCTGTTACCAAAACTTGGTTACTTTGATCCTGACATGAAATTTTTATAGATATATAACCACAAGGACTGTCCGTGTGTGGTAGAAGGCCATCAATAGTTTTGTGTTTTTACGACATAAGTTTACTGTTTGTTTTATATTTTTCAAATAGATATTTGTAAATTATTATTTACTATGTTTAACGAAGTGGAACAACATCACATAATAAATAATTAAGTTTAGCAAATACAGTTGGGTTAGTCAAAGTGGTTGGATGTGCTCTGACAAGGCGAAGCTGAGCTGTACTGTCAAGCTAGTGTGGTCTAACGGTTTTCCCTCCAAAATGGTGACAAGCTCCAGCATAGATAGAATATAGGTTGTTAGTCTTTACAATACAAGTGCAATCTTCTTTTTCAGTTCTAAGCAACATTCTTGTGTTACTTGTTTTGTCTTCATCTCTGTAAACAATACTCAAACTGTGTAATCCTCCATTAATGAACAATATTAAAACTTCATTTCTTGTGTTCAATGTCACTGTTAGATTCTTATGTTGATAATAAAGTTATAACATGGTATCAGAGCTTCGTAAAATCTTTGTTTCCGCATAAACGAGCAATGAACTAGTGTTGCTGATTACAAAGCTGTAAGTTGTTGATGCATATTAATTGTTTGATTCATTGTCTCTATTGAGTGACGCTGCTAAACTCAGTAAGTTTGTCTTGAAATCGCTGCTTGTTTCCACATATCTGATAGATCTGATTTGTGATTAGTTAATTATAAGTCACGACTACTATTACATCATATGCGTTTACTACGATAGGATCAACTTCATCATCTATTGATTGTCAACATCCGTACTATTTGCATCCTTGAGATAGTCCTTGTATGCAGATCACTACGGTGATCTTGAGTGAAAACAATTATAATCAATGGCATCGCTCCATGGAAATTGCACTATCATCAAAGTTAAAGTTAGGTTTTGTTGATGAAACCTATACGAAACCTCTTCCAAACTCATCGTTACTTGTGCACTGGATTCGATATAATAACATGGTGACTTTTTTGGCTGTTGAACTCAGCATCAATTGATATTCGAAACAGTATTGTGTATATACTGTCTGCTCGAGACATCTGGATTGATTTAGAGATTCGATATGCTCAAAGCAATGTTCCTAAGTTGTTTAGCCTTAGGAAGGATATTGCTCTCCTTACTCAAGGTTCATTGTCAATCTCAGCTTATTTTACAAAATTTTGTATTATACATGATGAACTTGAGTGTCTCACAACAAAGCCTCGTTGTACTTGTAATCACTGCACTTGTACAGTTAATGCCAAGTTAAATGAGTTTGATCAGAGCATTCAGTTGACTCAGTTTCTTATGGGGCTAAATGATACGTTTACAACAATTCGTGGTCAATTATTGATGATGAAGCCATTGCCTACGCTTAGTCAAAGCTATGCTATTCTTCTTCAATAAGAGAGTCAACGTGATGTTCATAATTATCTAAACTTCACATTTGAGAATTTGGCTATGAACGTTAAGACCTCACATCCTGGAAAACAGCAATCAAAATTTGTCAAAAAGTCTGCTAATCCAAATGTTGTGTGTGACTTTTGTCACATGAGTGGACATCTCAAAGATAAGTGCTACTGCATACACGGATATCAATCTTGGCATCGATTGTTTGGTAAACCCAAACCTAAGCCGAAATTTCTAACTTCTAAAGGTTCTATGGTTGCAAATGTTACTACACATACTGTAAATGAAGTTAGTGATGAAACTGGTACTATCAGTGCAGGCCCTAACTTGGAGAGTAAGTACTGCAGCTGAGAAGAAGGTAATGTCTTAGTGAAAAGATCAATAAGTTGGTTTGCAGAAGTGATATGATGTGGAGAAATCAACCCAGACTTGAATTTCTGACAGACCAAATGACAGTCGATCTCAATATGTTTGGTCCATTCATGAAAAACAGGGTTCGATGCAATATATAGAGCAGATTGGTTGTCACCTTAAATCTCTTTATGGCATTAAACAAGCTCCCCGATAATGGTTTATAGCATTATCAAATGCTCTCTTGTGTTTTGGTTTTGTTCAAACTCATGGAGATCCAAGTTTGTTTGTGTACTCTCAGCAAGGTCATCTAGTATTCCTACACATATATGTTAATGACATGGTGCTTACTGGAAATAATCCAGTGTTCATATCTCAACTGATAGAATTTCTCAGCACTCATTTTAAAATTAAGGATCTTGGTGCTTTACACTACTTCTTAGGTATTCAATTTACCAGAACAAGTGATCGTATCTTCATGAATAAACAGTAGTATATTGATGATATTCTACTAGAGTTTCCTCAGTTACACGATGAGACTGCTATTGTTCCAATAAATCAAATTCATGTTTTGTTAAAGGCTACTGATAGTCCTCTATTAGATGATGTTACTGCTTATCGTTGTTTGGTTGGCAAGTTAATCTGCCTTACTATCTCCCGTCCAGACTTGACTTACTCGGTCCATGTTTGGCTCAATTCATGAATGCACCAGTTTCCATTCATTGGCATGCTACTCTCAAATTAGTTCGATATTTGATTTTGACCATTGATCAAGGGTTGTTCTATGCTACTAAGTCCAATAATGTGATGTCTGCCTTTTGCGATATAGACGGTGGGAGCTGTACTCGAACTAGACAATCTCTTACAGGTCTTTGCCTTCTTTTTGGCGGGACTGTGATTTCCTGGCGTTGCAAGAAGCAACTTATTGTTGCTCGTTCCACAGCAGAATCAGAATATCGCAGCATAGCTGATGTATGTTGTGAAATCACTTGGTTGGTTTCTCTTTTGTCTGAGATGCAATGTTCTAATCTCACACCTTCCTCTATTCTGTGACAACCAATCTGCTTTATATATTGCATCGAACCCTGTTTTTCATGAACAGACCAAATATATTGAGATTGACTATCATTTGATCCGTCATAAATTCAAGTCTGGGTTGATTTCTCAACAGCATATCACTTTTTCAAACCAACCTGTTGATCTAAGGCATTATTTTCTTCTCAGCTATAGTACTTACTCTCCAAGTTAGGTGTTTGCTGTGCTTCACCTATACCTAACTTGAGGGAGGCTGTTAGTCAAGGTGGTTGACTGTTCTGACTGTGTGCTGATGAGGCGAAACTGAGCTATACTCTCAGGCTGGTGTGGTCTAACGGTTTTTCCCTCCAAAATGGTGACAAGCTCCGGTATAGGTAGAATATAGGTTGTTATGTTGTGTTTGTTTGGGATGAATAAATGAAATGGAATGGAATGAGATTTTAAGTGTAAAATGATTAGAATTTTAAAATTTTCATTCTTTAACCCATTCCATTCCTAACCACCTGAACTACAATCAAATACCCCTAATTTGAGATGGAATGCTTCATTCCTTACTAACCCCATTTTCTTTGCAATTCTAATCATAACAATTTTGCATCTCTAATTTTTTTTCAAATTTTTCCTCCAACTCCTATTTATTTCCTTAATTTCACCCATTCCATTCCATTCCATTCCATTACCATACAAGTGTAATCTTATTTTTCAGTTCTAAGCAACATTCTTGTGTTTGTGTTAGTTGTGTTGTCTTCGTCTCTGTAAACAATATTCAAACTGTATAATCCTCTATTAATGAACAATATCAAAGCTTCATTTCTTTTCAATGTCAGTGTTAGATTCTTATGTTGATAATAAAGTTATAACAAGTTGCAACTGATTTATATGTATAGTTCTTCACAACATGATGATTTAACAAATATTAAGTGTATAAGTATTTTTTCGCTTACGAACCAGAAACCTGACGAGTCAGATTAGATTTTAGGTTTGTAAATATCGTTATTAATTTTCCTTTAATTATAGAGTATTAGTTTAAAGTTTGATGAATTCAGGCTGCACAACTCATGTTTAAGGGCCTTATAAGCTTATGGCTGATAGTCCGGAACCAACGATTTTGTAACATATTATGATACGATGTTATAATATGAGATTGACACTAGAAACCCAACCTTATATACTTACAGGAAGAAAGGACTGCGGTAATGTAGAGCGGGATCCATAATTAATTTGTCAATGTTTAGGGAGTGCCAAATTGATTGAATCAAGAAGTCTAAGGGCAGCTGGGCATACAGGCCACCTTGGTAACAGTATCCCCACGCTTTGTCCTCGCCTCCCTTATTTCTCCTTTACACCGTTTCTTGCGCCTGGCTGTAAAATTTGTGTTTGGTTGTGTGTTTCTGTTTCCCATTCCTCTCCATAACTGCACATACATACTTTTATACTCCCTCCGTCCCAATATCCATGTCTTTTTTGAAAAAAAAACGCATATTAAGGAAATGATTAATTGGATAGTATTTTGAACTAAATACTCTCATTTAATGCATTGAAAAGTGAGAATATAGTATACTTTTAGAAAATCAAATCTTAGAAAAAGAATAATTTTGAAAAGTTATCCTTAAATTTGTATTGAAAAAAGATAGGGACAAATAATTTGGGACAAAATGGACATGTATATTGGGACGGAGGGAGTATATAAATATATTTATGATTGTATTATTGGGAGAGGCTAACTTGGCACACAAGTTTGTTTGAAGACTGAAATACTACTTACAAATGAAATGCCGGTGTATATAAAGGTTTTTTTTTAATGAATACTACTCCCTCCGTCCCACTTGATTCTTAACATTTGAAATGGAATGTTAGGCTCGCATTTTAAGGCTCTTATCTAGTATAGTTACATAAATTATTTTATAAACTTTTTTCTTCTGAATAAAAATTAAATGTCTAAATTTTTATTCAAAAAAAGAAAATTTTAAAAATAAATTATATAACTATAATAGATAAGAGCTTTAAAATGAGTGCCGAACACTCCGTTTCAAATGTTAAGAATCTGTTGGGACGGAGGGAATACAAAATAGTAAAGTTTTTAGTTTCACCGTAACAGAAGCTCTTAACCTTTGCAAGTATTAAAGTGAAGTATAATTATTCACCGGAGAGGGTGTGGTGGTCAGTGCGTTCAAGAATCAAGACTTGAAAAGAGAGTGTGGACGTGTATTAATATGTACCGAACGATGGAAGCAACTAGGTAATGGAAATGAAACACACTGATCTCAATGCGAAGCCACTAGGGTTAGGTTAGACCACTGACACGTTCTCATGCCCTAAACAATATTTTTACATGAAATTTGACGCTGTTATTTTGATGTATGTTCATACTGTAATATTTTAGTATGTATGTTACATAAACGTACGATTTAGCAATTCAAGGTAACAATCACGTTCTTCAGGCTCTTCATTTTATGATCATGCTTCTTTCTACGGCAATTGTATACAGTATATGCTTTTCGTGCTCCTCGATCACCAATCTTTCCAGTCTTCATCCACCGACTCATGTCAATTGTCAAGAACCCGTGAGAATATAATTTGTACTAAACTCAATTCTATTTTTTTTAATGATCGTAAGTCCCTGCTCATCGATTAACAACATGCCTTTTTGTTTTTGTTATTTTTTACCGTTAGTTAACGTCTGGTAACCTAGTTTTTGATAGGACACGTGAAACTCTTACAGGTAATTTTAGGTAGGGTGAGCTAGTATATATGGATAAATAATTGTACCAATTTTTTTTTTTTTTTTTTTTTTTTTGAAACCAAATAATTGTACCAATTTAGGAAACACTTTTCTTATTTGGATGTTTTAGAAATAAACAATACCCCTCTCTACGTGCATTGTTTGCACGTATTTCGAGAATTCTATAAAGTGTAGTTTCATAATTTTTTTTTTAAAATTTATTTTTTTCTGAACAAAAATTTAAATGTTTATTCAGAAAAAAAAATTAAAAAAAATTATGAAAAAATGTATAGAATTGAATGGGACGGAAGTACTTATTTATCTTCTATTATCTCATTTAATATGATTTTAAAGGTAGTTAAACATAAATTTAAAATATACATGTAATATTGATAAAATGGGACACACAGGTGGAGTAATCTACATCTTTTCATTTCTTGTGGTCCGAGTAATCGAATTATTCTCATCATTTTACTCCATCCATATTTTTGTTTTATGCAATATCATCATGAATCATAACACTCCCTAATTCACAGCAGGAATCACGATTAGTTGGTAGAGACATCTAATGTGATTAATCAGATAATCGGTGATTAATCGAAATAATTAATCAAAAGTATTTAAAAAATATAAGAATATTTAATTTATTAAACTTAATATATTAATTTAAGAAAAATCAGATTCTAAAATTAAATCGGCAGAGCACCTTATAGCGATTAATTGGGTGATTGATCGGTAAAATCGATAATTTTTAGAACATAGCTGATTCATACATCCGTGCTTTTTGATTATTAATATCAAATATTTTAAAAATTATTATTTAACATGACCCTCTAACATGGTCGTCCAAACGCTCTCAACTGGTATCACCATGGCACTATATACTAACTAGGGATGAGCAAAACCGAACCAAAAACTGAAATCAAAACCATAACCGCAAAAAATCGCATGAAACCGAACCAATAAAAACCGCACCACTTAATAACCAAACCGAATAAAAACCAAATCGTATCACAATTTTTTAGATGACAGGTATACTAGTGTCTTTTATGTAAAGCAACATTTAAAGAGTTTGTACAAGCAGATAAATAGTTTATACAATCTGCTCTTATTACAGCAATGCTACCATTTAAAAACGATTGTTATTAATTTTATAAATTGGTCATTTGTTTTTTTTTGAAAAATATCTCGTATCTCTAGTATTTAATTTAATATAATTTAGCTTGATTTTCAAACCGAAACCGCACCATTTGAAACCGAAACCGAAAATCAAAAACCGAAACCGCACCAACGGTGTTTGGTTTGGTTTTGGTTTTTGATTTTAAAAACCGCAATATTTTGGTTACGATTTGGTTTTCGGTCAAAACCGAACCAAACCGCACCACGCTCATCCTTAATACTAACAACATTTGTAATATTGATACATACTTGTTGCTACCTTCTAACAAGGATATATGATGGATTTACAGGGATTATTTAAATACATACGCATGGAAAAACTCTGTCAAGGTCAAAAAAGTTAGACGATCTTAAATGATAAATCTTAGCTTTCCAAGTCAATCTGATATAGCTAGGCAGCTAGCTCATGCTCTGATCCCTGAAAGCAAGCTAGCTGTACCGCTGTACGTTTTTGGTCAATCTCTGTGAAGTGGAAGAATCAGACCGCTGGAAATACTTGTTTTAAGAAAAAGTTGTCCAATTTCATATATTATAGCGTATACTCCAATTCATATATTTAAGCTAGCTGTACCGCTGGAGTACATGATTATTAGTTTATACTTGCGAAAACTAACCAAGAAAATGTCTGGTAGCATTTTGTAAAATACTTGGGACATGTTTGTTTGTGTGTGTATCTTGCAGATACGCTGAATAAATAAAAGTACCTCGAAAACCCCTTAATTATAAAGGTATCCAAAGGGGTGATTTGTGATCACTTTTGTTTTATACTACGTACAAGTTGATTACTGGTAGTATTTTGATGAAGCTGTGCAGAGATTCTCTGACTCCAGACTCCAAGCTTTGGAAGCCTGACTAGGTTTATGTTCTTTCTCCCTTTTTTCTTTTCTTTTGTCTCGTGCATTTTAGAATTATATGTTTGTTGATGATCGATCATAGACTAAAATAATAGTAAGAAATTAATGTTATACGTACATACTGTCAGTAATCATACTTGTACATACGGTCTGTAATCATATATATATACACGTAGGGTTGTAAACAAATAGAGCTGATCGTTAGACTTGACTTGTTTAACTCGATTCGACTCGATTCGTTACGAAATTGAGCTCGAATTTGAACAAAAAAAGATATTAGATCAATCCGAGTTTTATGAATGGTTGACTTGAACTCACTCGAGATTGACTCGTACTCGACTCGACTAGTTAAACTTGACTCAATAAGTTATATAAATAAAAAAAGTTGTTTATTTATATAAATAATATAATACAATATATGAATATGATAATATGTAGATATAGATCAATTTATTAATCATCTAATCTCCCATCATCCACAAAATTAAATAACTAAATAGTGAAAAAATAAGTTTAAAGTGATTTTTTATAAAGTGATTTTTTATCAAAATTTAGTGACCAACTCGAACTCGACTCAGGTTGGACTCGACTCGAAATGTTTGTGAACAACTCGAATTCGACTTAATTTTTAACGAGCTCGAGTTCGAATAGCAGAAATTGATCGATAAGGTAATCGAGTTTGGCTCGACTCGTTAAAAAAAAAAAACTAGAACTCAAACTCGATAAGCAAAAACTCGAATCGACAAAGTTGAAATACGTACATACACTACTTCTGATCGATAACATGATCAGTAGAAACCATCCACTAATAATACGTTATTCATACTTGGATCATGATAAATACAATTATACAAAAATGATTAGAAAATTTTAATCACCTTAATTTAGGGATGCATAGTCTAGGTTTAGTGGATCAAAGTCTCAAAATGTTTCACATAGTTGAAAGACAAAAAGAATATTGAAGAAACCAACAAGTATCTGTGACTCATTTGATTCATATATAGGAGTATGATTTAAGCTTTGCAGTAGACAAGTTGTTAATAAAGTATCTTTGTAAATTGTAATATCTTGACCTACTTTTAGTATCCCTAGGTTGTGCATCTACCAAAGTGAGCCTGCCTTATTATACTACTACTAATCCAGGTGTTGAAAACCCTAGCTAGCTTTGACCCCTGCAATGATCTCAACTCTCTATAAAACCCAACAACTTTCATTCTATTTTTCCTCTCTTCTCGTTGTTAAACTATATACAACACAATATCTACTTAAGCAAATCAACTGATCAAAAATGGCAATCATTAAACTTGTAGGCTTCCTACTGAGTCTTCTTTTGGTTTTCCATGCTACAAGGACATCTTCTGCACTTGTTCTAGGTTCGTAAATTTTTAGAGCTTTCTTCTTAATTACATATATAACACACAAATAGTATATCTAAACCGTTTCTTCATTTTTCATTTCAGGAAGGAAGTTGAAAGGTGATATGGTGATGGCAACCAAAGAAAAATATAATCCTAAAATGGTACATATACATTACTATACGATGATTTTTTCCAGGGTCCGTGTATTATATATTCTACATGTTCAAATCATGAGTGGTAAAAATATGTGAACAGGGAACTACTGCACAAGATGCTTCTGCTGTTGTTGAGAAAGGAGATGAAGCAAGAAACATGGTGAACAAGGAAAATAATAATAAAGTGGAATCATCGAAATCAGGTGCAGCCCATAATGCAAGAAAATGTAGTAGTGATCACGAGGGAAAGGATCAATATTCATGTAATATGCTTATTCATAAAAGTAGTAGAACTAGATTGAGGAGGTTCAAGGTGGCTGCTTCTTCTTTAGCTTTCAGTGCTGATTATTCTCGTACACCAAAACATCATCCTCCTAAGAATAACTGATCTTCACCCACCTAATTTTAAGGCAATTTTGCTGATCCTTCACTTTACATATATATAATTAACATCCCCTTCTTTCTTTCTTCAGTACTACTAACACTTATACACTTGCCTATATTTCTAAATTGTTCGTGCATGTGATTTCTTTCTCTCTTTTTTTTTTTTTTAATGACATGCTGTAAAGTCCTTGTCCTGTACTTATTTTTGTTTGAAACCTTTTCAAATTTCCCATTGTTTACACATAGAGAATCAGGGTTTAAATAATAAAGGACTACAGTGAGTATCAGTACCAATAATTGAATATTGGTTGTTGCAGATAAGTATGCTTCAGAAGAGTCTCTTGGAGGACACCAGCGTCACGTGAACAATCAGGTTTAATTTACTTAATTAATCTATCACTTTAATTTAATCTAGTTAGTTAACACTATTCCACAAACAAAAAAGAATACAGTGTGTTAATTAATTACATATTGATCATGAACAGGACCAACTTAGCAAAGAAGAATTGGAGGCAGCTGAAAGGGAGGTGATGAACCTGATGCGCAGGGATTACAGAAACAAGCCTCGTCGAAAGCCGCCGATCAATAATAACAAGCCTAATAATTAAATTATGTAGCTCATCACAAAATCTGATCCATGCAAAGCCCGATGGAGTTAGTATGATTTAGGCTCACAATTTTGCCCCCACTACTAATAGCAGTGAAGTCTACTAATTACACTAACAGTATATTAGTAAGTTAATATATGTATACTTACTAGCAGCAGCTACCTAGAAATTTTTTTTTTTCTTTTACAGTTTCCTAGTGTAATACGATGATGTATGGATCGAGTAGACAATTAGCTAGCATATATCCCGCGGACTAGACTGTAGTTTCTATTGTCATATGAATTTTGTTCGTTCTTTGTACAATTTTTCCAGTACCAATATTTACTTGTGTATTGAGTTATCTATCAACTTCATTCACATGTAGCTAGCAGGCCCGCCCTGAGCTTTCAGATACCCTCCCTATGCCATCTCAAAAAAAAAAAAAAAGAGTAAAGCAACTAAATTGAAGGTGGTAAATATAAATTGAAAAGATACTAATTTGATTAGCTAACAAAACAAATGAAATCACTACTTAAAAAAAAAAAATTCATCACATTTTCGCTAGCAAAATTTTAAACCAAGCCTTTAAATTAAAATTTGTTAGGATTTTCTTCTTGATAGATCTTGTAACCAACTCATTTAACCATTATTGTAGGAGTAATATGTTACAACAGAGATACAATCTAATCAACCTTAAATATGAAAGCTCGTAGTTTTATGTAATTTCTAAGTTTTTCTTTAGTGTTATCTTTTTTAAAAAAATTACTCCCGAAAAATAAATGCCCTATGCGATGACTTGTATTAGTTGTCCCGGTCCTGGCAGCCAGCAAATATGTCTGACAACTATAACCACACGATACTAATGCTTGCTTTCACGTTGCCTTGTTATTCAATATGCCGCCAAGCTTTTGGAACATAGGAAAGAAAGGGGAAAAAAAACGGAAAGTGGATTATTTTCCTTTATTAAAAGAAAATAAATAAATTGTTCTTATTTATCAAAATAAATAAATAAAATGTTCTTTTCCTTTTTCCCCCCCTATCCTTTCATATAAGATTTTCGGAAACACGGTATTAGCACCTAATAAGAATTTGTTACCGGCTGCACCAGATCAAATATAGTATCATAATTACTAAATAAACATTTGTTACTGGTTGCATTAGACCATCTACAATGCAGTGACATGATTAATGACTGCGTCATACATGTTAAAATAAACAAGTTCCTTAGCCATGCAAAACTTGTCATTATTGGTGATAATGTTTACCAAGACGGAATGAGTTTCTAATATTCATTCTAACTTTTCATAATAATATACAAACCTTTTGCTAATTCTTCACTCATAAATGAAACGGGATCCCAACTGTATACATGGACTGACGGACACCATGTATTACACATTTTTACTAGTTATGGCTTGTTAAATATCAAATCCGCACCTCAATCTGAAAACCCCAAATCCGAACCTAACTTTTTCGTATTAGGAATAAGTAGGAAAAAATTAATTTAGTTCAATCCAATCAAATATCTATTGGTTCCGGTAAAGTTGGCTCCCCTTTTCACACATCAATTCATCACATTCAAGCAAGGACATAAATATGAAGTATACATGTCATCCTTGGTTAAAATATATAAGGATTTTAACTAATAATAAATACTGAAATAAATTTTTAACTATCCAATATGTTGGTCGCATTTTTACTTTTCATTTACAATCAAGGACAAAACTCAATGGAAACGCTCCTACACTTGTCTATTCTAATACTCCACTTGTATCTATTAAACAATAAAAACAAGCAAGTGAAGAAATGATACACCGAAAAGAGGGTATAATTTCAAAGAGCAAGCCTATATCCTCATTTACCCGGCTAAATTCCACACTGAGCAAAAACCCTCTACACACACTAAATCACTAATTACATGATTTTCAGTTATAAAATGTAATTCTGGAGTATGTGGTTTACCGACATCAAACATAACACTGGGATGACAAAACTCAGGTTACTACAATATATCTATCTGCATCTCTCTCGTGCAAGTTACAAATACAGTTATAACTTATTAGGGATCTTTTAAGCTCTTTCAGCTATGCTGGTCAGTCGACCCATCTCCACGTGTTGCGACTCTATCCGGCTAACCACACTTGAAAAATCATCTTCTGTTAATGACAACACATTTTTTTTACCCATGTGCCTCAGTTTTATTTTAGAAATTGCCTGCATAACCTCCCCAATTGAGGGGCGTTTCCTTGGTGTATTGTGCAAGCATTTATTGGCAATGCGAGCGAGGCCACGCACTTCTTCAAGGTTACATGTCCCAACCAGTCGTTTGTCAAGAATTTCATCAATGCCATCTGAACTCATGGCGGCCTTTGGTGAAAGGAAAAGAATTCATAATGTACAGCGATCATTTGATACAGTTAATACACAGGTTTTGTTCAGAGAATTTCTTACCAGATTAATGTATTCCATCAAGTTTTGGTGTGGATGGATGGCTGTGATGAGTTCAAAGAGTATAATTCCAAAACTATATATGTCACTCTTTGCTGTGAACTTGTTTGTTGATATATAAGTAGGATCAATGTAACCGTATGTTCCTTTAAGGCCTGAATCGCTACGACCAAATTTCTCTTCCTTCGACAGCCCAAAATCAGCAACCTGTTTAAATGGGATGACAGTAAAAAGATCATAATGCTTGTAAAGAAAAAAAGAAAATATCTGTGCACATTCGTTCTAGGAACAGTTGCTATCCGCCTAAAAACTAAACACAGACATAGCACTTCTTACAATATTCAATTACACACATTCCAGATTTGCTTGTGCGGCCATATAGATATCCTGTCAGGCTTCTAAACAAACATACCAGAAACACTAAAGCAAATTTAAGAGACTGATTAAGCCCAAAACCCAGTTAAGTGCTGAGTTTGCACTTTGCTTTGAAAATTCCAGCAACTTCCAAGAAGCGCCAGGTGATTACTTATAACAAACTTTTGAAAAGGGAGCTTACTTGTGAAGTTGTAATTATTGAATTAATCAACAGTGAGTAGAAAGTTCGAACTGCGAGGAAGATTTTGAGAATTTACTAAAAGAATATTGTGGTTGAAGAATGAAAACAATTTAATGTTACTGGACTTAGTTTTATTATTATGAAAACAAGATATGTATTGTTGCTAGACTACTTATAGCGTTTGCACTGTATAATGTTGTTTCCTCTTAATCATGTTACTATCTAGTATTATAGTCATCATATATACACGTAGATGTTGTTTTTTTTAGTGTGCTCCCTTTTCAACGTAATACACACTCAAGCACCTGCAGGCCAAGGCCCTTCGGCTTTATGCTTTTAACAACTATGTATTCAACTGCACATCCTAGTTTCCTTCAAACCAACTAGACTAAGAACATGCCAGTTTAATTGAACAACTATTAGTAGTGCATAATATTACCTTTGCTCTGTATAAATGGTCCAATAAAATATTAGCAGACTTCAAATCACGGTGTATGACAGCTGGGACAGCCTGTTCAGAGAAACTAAAATTAATATTCTTGAAATTATATGTCCCTACTTGGGCAGAATATCTTAATCATTACTCTGCTTACCCCGTCATGAAGATATTCGAGACCATGAGAAATGTCAAGTGCAATTTGCAAGCGTTCTTCCCAGTTCAAAGTTCTCTTCTCCACATCTAAGTATTTCACATCAGGAAAAACCAAATATTTGAGCAAACCCTCTGCATAAAGAAATATATAAATGCAGTACAATATTACACCATCAGAAGGTATGATGAAAAGACCCGAGGTTTGGCATGTCTAATCAAGTTTGGCTTTAAGAATCTAAATAATGAGTTATTTTGATCAAGCACATACAGCATCCTATGCTTGTTATGTTGTGATTCTTGTTCTTTATAAATGTTGCATTATTTTGGCAGTGAAACTACTGCAAATCAAACTGACGAGACTAAATACATTACTTGAGAAACATCAAATTTGCCAACAAGTTTTAAAAGTAACCAAGTCTTTAGCGATTGCTAATCATCAGGCAGTGTGTCAGCTCCTACAGGAATAATAATTTAACAATAAGAAGGTGCATGCCACAACTAACCATATAGAAAGGTTGCCAGGCTACCATTACTCATGAACTCATAAATCAACATGTGTGCCCCTTTATCTACACAATATCCAACCAAGTTCACCAAATTCCTGTGATGCAGCCTACCAAGTAAAGAGACCTGCAAAAAGACAAGGCCAAATATGTAAGTTGATTACAGTAAACAAAAAATCCCAACTTAGGATACTCTATAGGAAGATGGAGCCCCACAGTAAACAAGAAAAATATTTGCAGAAATATTTAGAGAGAAAATTGAGGTTCATTATGCCTGCGATATGATTTGGACAACCTAAAGCTTTACAGCTTTATCAATTTGGTGCCTGTACATGGACCATCCTCATGTGGGACCCCGCTATAGCTTTTATATATATTTTTTTCCCTCAGCTGTTGTGCTAAAATTGAATATCAGCTCAAAATCATCGCTATTTCCTTCTTAAGATTAGGAAGTGACATATAAGCTTCAAATTTTGCACTTCTCAAGCACATATACTATCGCAATGTTGATTTTAACATGACTTCCAGAGAGTCTGTATGTTATCTTGCAAACAAAATATACATGTTCCAGCTACAAGTTATCTACATAAAAGAAGTTAAGGTGGAATATATTATATTAGACCCAAAGAGAAAATCCCTATAATAGACATAGAAAATACAAATGTGAAGGAATAGGAACTGATTTCCTCTACATAAGTCCTTTGATCTAGCCTTTACCTCTGTTTGAAACTCTTTTTCTCCTTGTTTCGAATCGGAGGCAAGCACCTTTACAGCAACCATATCCCCAGAAGGCATCTTTGCTTTATACACTGGACCAAAGGCTCCCTGCCCCAAAATAGTTGTAAAGTTCTGTGTAGCTTTCTGGATATCCCTGAAGAAGCTTTCATGTATGACTTATTTACACAAAATTAAAAATATGGTACAGAAGAAATGGAAGCTATTTATAGACTGAACATATAAGTCGTGTTAAGTAAAATAAAATAATCCCTGCTTAAAACAGTTGACTGTGCACATAAATGTTAAATTACGCTCTGTTACTGGTGGACACAAGACAATCATTAGCTACAGCCTTAACCATGTCATACCGCATTCATGTTTTAATGATATAACACTTTTGGCTTCTAATAGAAGTCAGAATACATTTTACCAAGAACTAAGGTTGTGTTCACTTCAAAAGAATGGAAAAGCGACGGAATAGATAGAAAAATTATGAACAAAACTTGTGGGGTGAGAGGATGTAAGGGATAATGGTAAACAAACATGAGGTACTAGAAATATTTTATAGTGAAGATTGTAGGGCAAATGAGGAAGAAGGACACTGGAGCATTCCCTCCATAATTGGTGGGATAGAATTTTATTAAATGGCTAGGAAAGGATTGAAGGAACAAAAAATTATAAACAATCTCCCCAAATAAGAGTACAGATCTCATTTCATTCCATCCGAGTGACACAACCTGAAGTTGTTTAATCAGGTCATCAGAATTAATTTTGTTCCTCCCAACATATATTCTACTTGCAACTTATAAAAATAAAAAACCAATGACTAAAACTGG
Organism: Anethum foeniculum; assembly: GCA_003724115.2. NCBI lineage: Eukaryota > Viridiplantae > Streptophyta > Magnoliopsida > Apiales > Apiaceae > Anethum > Anethum foeniculum. Next base: position 20,624 of record PHNY01270290.1, on the reverse strand, counting down.
TCCTCACTTTAAGATAAGAAAAAGACATACTTGTAAGGGTATCTAGGTATACCACTAGTGGGAGTAATCTTATCCTTGCTATGGTGACTCCACCACAAATGCTGAGATGTCTTTGCAGGATGATCTATAACCTTAACGGCAACAGAATCAGAGAATGATGCACTTGAGTCAAAGCTTGTGCCCCTCTCATCCGTACGTATAGGAACAGTTGACAGAGATCGTTCATTTGCCTGCTGCTGCAGATTAGCATGCCTTCTAAACCGCCGTATGGCAAAAAAGACCAGAGAAGCTACAACAACTCCAACAGCAACACCGACACAAACACCAATAATGACTAAAGCAGATCCCTTAACCATTCTTAGTGTTTTTTCTAGATAGAGGCAATTTGAACATCTTGCATGGAGGCTGCAGACTCCCTGGAAAATATAATAATGACATGAGCAGTTCGAAGATAAATGCTGTAAACTAAATACATTCATGCCTGTTTTACAAACACATTATAGCTCATATCCACTGGGATAATACATGAGATCAACCATTGGGTGTACAAAAAAAATCATAATCTCATATTAACAGCTCCTGTATGAGTTATGAGTTAGCAGGTCATTTTATTGAAGGAGTAGTTTGTGCTCGCGATTAGTAATCTTTTATACAACTCAAATAGTTACGATCATAAACTAAAATTAGCAGTCATGACTTCCACTTTTCAGCCTATCCATTCGACTTAGTTTCTTTCTTAAGGGAATTAACATCTTGCAATCATATCACTTTTTTCATAAGATACAAGGCTGACCCCTAGCTGCCAGTCCGAGTTTGCTGTCAACAGGGAGCAACTTGAACAAATGATAATTTACCTATGTCACTCCACGCTTCATATTCTCAAAACTCACAGTGAATGGTGTCAGTAAACAGAGACAAAGTATGTGTTACTAAAAAAAAGAAAGTATGTCTAAAATTCAGTTTTTAACATAACTACTAAGACATACTAATCCTTACATTTTCTAATTAGTGTTTCTGTTAAGAATTGATAAAGACAAATACTAAGATATACAAATACTTGAATTTTCTAATTAGTATTTCATTTTAAAATTGATAAAGACCCAAGAGAAGCGGTGAATGAGAAGACTTTCTATTTAGACTCCAAGGAAAATATTTGAACTTGCCAGAAACCTGAATGCTCGCACAGAAATCCTGTCTTATTGCACAGAAATCTTATCTTTCACAAACATTCTCGTTAAGATTATAAATTCATATCTGGGCAACTACATATTTTATGAGAAACAGCACAACGAGGATGCTTCCCTCAATACCTTCTAGTTACTAAAGATGCCTCCCTTCCCATAACGAACTTGTAAAAGAACTATTACCAACAGGCAACAACTATCAAACAAGGTTTCTGAATTCGTACATTTGAATCAATACCTACAGTGCAGCTCTATTTAATGCATATAAAACTAGGTAATAATGATCAACCAATCACCGCACTTCAAACGTTACAGGAGTTCATAGCAGTAGACACCACCTACTTAGCAGGCTAGAATCGAAGGAGCTTAAGCAGGCTTTCGGGGGATTATCAAACATATAAGCAAGTACTCCTTAACATATAAACAATACAAGTAACCTTTATCTCCAAAGAAAGATTGATCACATAAATTTCACCCAAGTTTTTGTAGACAACAAGATTTTCTTTGCACTACAACAATAAAAGAAACAATTTACAAAAACCCAACAAAGGGCATACATTAATAACTAAGAAATTACAAACAAGGCCAACTGATAGTACATGAAAAACCACAAAAAACATCTAGCTTAGCACAAATGATCAAAGTCAACAAAAGTCAACACTTACAAGAACAAAAGTCTTAGAAACAACAAATCACCATTCTTGAATCTTGAACAAAATAACTGATTCTTAAAATAGATACACAAATCAAGAACTCAATCCCTGGAATAGATACACAAAATCTAACAGACACCCATTAATCAGTTGATTATATTAACACTAAATTTGATACCTTTTTCAACTGAGAGATCAAAGCTGGTGGTGTTTGAATCAAAAGGGTTTGTGTTGACTGCAGTCTTGATGTAAAAAAATGTAAACTTTATTCAGAAGAAGAAGAGTTCAAGAAAACAATTTGATGGTGTTTGTTTTGTGCGATTATTCTTTCAACAAACCCACCAAAAAGCAATAAATTTATGATTTTATTAGTATATGTTTTATTTTAAGTACCTGCTCGGCTGCTGGCCTGCTGCTACAATGTCCAAATAAAAATTAAGGTAGGCTGTGAGATTATTTATTGAAAAAATAATACCATGTGGGTTGTATTTTTGGGACCAGGTTGATTTAATCAAACACCCGTCAGCAAAAATTTCTTTAAACCAAAAAAAAGGGAAAAAAGTTGGACTCTTTTAAAAATACAAATTTTTAAATTTTTTTTTACAAAAAGCATGTTTTTTTAATTTTTATTTACAAAAATATGATTTTTTTTAAATTTTTTGTAAAATACGGTTTTACAACCCCGTACAAGCAGATGCAACATCGAATGTAACCACATGCAAACTCGTATCCAACCAAAAATTTTTTAATTATTTTTCAGAAAACATAAATAAAGTTGCATATTTGATTGTTTTTACTACAAACCGTATTTTTCAAATATTTTTAAAAAATAGTAAATTAAAAAAACCTTAAAAAATTATATTTTTGGTAATTAAAAAATTCATGTGTGGTACAAAAAAAAAATTAGTTATGTTTAATTATTATAATGTAAAAAGAAAAAAAAAGTGTATGTCGTGATTTTGTGACATCAATTTTTTTAGATTTTACTTTTGTATTAAAGTGTTACCCCTGGTTGTTAAGTAAAATTATGAATCGTCTGAAAAGTATTTTGAATTTATATTTTGCTTTTATATAATTTTGTCAAATGTGTATGACTATATGTTTGATATGTCGAATTTTATTAAATTTTATGATATTATTAACGAGATTAATTATTATTAAATCTACATTTGTCTCGATGATTGTTGCATCCGAATTCGTTATTATCAATTTTGTTGTAAGATTCACTATTAAGATTTTACATTTGAATTTATTGAGTCACTTATACTTATTTTGGTTACTTGAGGATAGTGTCATGCTGGTTTTTCCTTCAGGTTGCTGCTAACGGTTGCAGTAGTATTCTTGCAACACTTGGAGCATCTCCAATCATCAACTAAAAAATCTATGTGTTACTGTATTCGGAATATGTTATAGTTCTGATTATAAGTCATCAAAACACCATGCGTACATTAGTCATCATTTCAATTTATAGTTTCAACAGATAAGTGTTCTACCTTATCCGTTGAAAAGAGTAGCTTGTCTTTGTTCACAAGTTTGCAACACATTCTGTATACTAGTTTAACTGAGATAGTTTAGACGTTGAAGATAATTCCTAAGTCATGTTGATTACTAGCAAGATACACAAAATAGGCTGGTTAAATGTAAATATTCAATGCCTTGTAATTTTGTGTAAGTGAAAGAGTTTTCAACTGCTAAGAAGACATTTTCAACGGATAAACTACAAGTTTCAACGGATAACTAGATAAAGCTTCAACGGCTATCAGACACAGTCTCAATGGATGACTCCAATGAAGTTTCAACGGATGACCTCAATCAAGCTTCAACGGATAATCACAAAGATAACAGTTAACAATGACTTGACATGACTGACAGAGTCACATGGGTTGAAAGTATACAAAAGGAATGTGGCAGCCTGGTTAAGGTTTTTAGAAGATCATGAAGCATTTCCATTTCAGTGCAAAACAGGAATGTTCAAAGATGCTGTATTCTTCAGAGATTGCATTGGATAGAGAAATGAAGAAGCATGTGATTGGACCTAGTTAATTAGAATATATTTTATTTGTCTAATATATTTTATTTGTCTCTTTGCACATGTAACTTAGTACTCCCTCCGTCCCGGTTTTCTTGTCCACAATTTTT
>PHNY01270244.1:21978-34782 GCA_003724115.2 Anethum foeniculum | reverse complement strand
TATATATATATATATATATATTACCACATATATATTAAATAAGATACTTATTTAATAGAATGAAAGTATATATATAAATTATGCACACCACAGTTTGTTATCATTTATATATTATATTTAATAAATTGAGAATATCGTACATTCACATCAAATTCACTCGGATAAAATTTTATAAGTACAATGAACAAAACCTCTAAAGTTGACTGTACTAATCCTATCTAAAATCACCTTTAGAAAAAGTCCTATACAAAGACATGGATCTTTAAGCATATTGCGAATTTTTGATTACTTGAAATTGTATAAAATTCAATTCAACCATTACAAGACTGCATTACTTTGAGGTTTGCTTTCTTGACTAACACACATAAAATGCACAAAGAGCCCAGGAGCATAAGCGCAAGGAACAAGCGTTGTAATTTTCAATCAACACTAAAAACAAGATAATGTAAAAAAGATGATGTAATAACAATTTTCAAGCTCATAGCACAATTTTAAGTTATAAAAATAAAGGATACATACTGGGAGTCCATAACTAATCTCTATATAATATCAATTCTTGACTATTCATCAAGACTTTCAATCTTCACCAGAGCAAATTTGTTGTAATAACAATTATAGGAGGAAAAAGATTGATTTACATGCCGCTAAGATGGTAAAAAATGACAAAAACACCGACCATATAACGATGAAAATCGAGTACTTTGACATATATATTGGAAGTGACTAACCGCATTTATGAAAATTACAATACTGAATCAATTATGCAGTTGAGCATATCCACACGGCAGAGACTCAATGTACTGCCGAACTTCAAAACCTTACAAAGGGCCAGCGCCAAATTGAAAAAGAAATACTATAAAATAAAGGAACGTTGATAAAGCCGTACCCTGACTGTCACTTAGGAAAAGAATATAAAATAAAGGAAAATTGATGTCGATATTTTAAAGGCAAAGAAACGTGGTTTGTTACATAATACATTATCTTGTGTTATTAATTTTAATCACTCAGCTCTGTACAATATTAAGAACTCCAGTGATAAACATTAAACAGAGTACGTTGACCAAGCAAAGCACAGGTACCAAGTTGAGTACTTGGCAGCCAGGTTGACTGTTGTATTTTCCCCGACCTCAAATTACTCGAGAGTAGAATATTTTTAGTGTAAAAAAGGTGTTACATACATATATGTAAATTAGCAATTCCTTAATGTAGTTACAATTATGCCCTTATGAAATAAGTACATTTACGAGAAATTCTCTTAATCTCGAGGATCACCCAAGGAGCATGAAACCCTTTAAGTACATTTACCCTAATATTTGTATCTTGTCTTATTCACAAGAACAAAAGCCTAAGCATGGGAAGGAGGCATAGAAGACACACATGTACCAGTTCTCAACTCTCCTCCTTCCCCTCTCAAGTTATTCTATACATTCATCTTGTTGCTTGTCCCTTTGATAACTCTCATGTCCTTGAAGTGTGTTCCAAGACAATGGCTTTTGCGCATCCACTCCCCACTTTTATAATTTACTCTCTCCTCTCTAAGCCTCTGGTCTCTTCTTTCAGCATAGTAAATATTTCTTTCATTTAGATGATCAAAACACGCCCTCCCCATTCAGGTCCCTTGATTTTGCTCATGACCCTTTTGATCCTTAACGTATTTGTATTGTGCAATCCTGTAATGGCCTTTTACTATGCTCTACTGACAATAATGCTCTTGTTAACTTCTATAAACGTAACCGTTATGTATATAGCCCCTCCACCAATCAAGTCGATACCCTTCCTTAACATCTTTGTCAAAATAAGTATGGGCACACTTGCATCGACTTAATTTTTGATCCTTCAAAATCACTTAACTACAATTATTTCTTTTCTAACTTTGGTGTGGTCCTCAGATGTGAAGTTGCAGGCTGTTTGCATTATTATAAGTTTCACATTCTTTTACTATCTCTTCGTACATTGTTATCATTTACATATTTATTTTATCTTTATGGTATCAAAGCTGCATATGATAGTTTGAATAGGAAGAAGAGTTGTTTAATAGTGAGATTCATAACTTAGTATATAGAGTGATCGAGTTTTCACCTTAAAGTTTGATAAAGTGTGTATTGTTCTTTACCCACACACTTATTTTTTCTATACCTACTCATGGCTACTACTAAGCTGTCTTTCATAGATCTACAAAACACTTTATTTTTACACCCATTAGATACATCAACGTCAATATGTGTGCCAAAGATGCAAGGTACAGGGGATTACAGATCGTGGATATAATTGTCTTCAAAAAGAAAGTTGGGTTTCGTAGATGGAACAATTTCAACAAGTGCCACAAATGTAGCTAAGGCAAGTTAATGGGATACGTGCAATAACATGGTAATATTTTGGCTTCACAATAATATCTCTAAAAATATTAAATTTTTCGTGTTGTTCATTAATACTGCTAGTGAGATTTGGAAGCAACTTAAGAAATAATTCTCGTTAATAAGCGGTTTAAGAAAGTACAAGTTGAATAGATATTTGTTTAACATGAGGCAAAATGGAATAGAAGTTAGTGATTATTTCGCTGGCTGAGCAGTCTGTGGGAAGAAATAGAGTCCATGAACATCTAGCCCACGGTTACAACTATGACAACTGAGGTTACAAATCTATTAAAAGCCAAGAAAGAATGAAGGAAGAAGCAAAGCTTTTCCAGTTTTTGAATGGGTTTGATGAATGTTATGGTGCACAGAGAAGCCAGTTGCTCATGTTGACACCACTCCCGTCGATAGAAGCTGCGTGTGCAGCTGCGCAGCGGGAGGAATCGCAAGAAATGTGTTGTCATCAACTGCTGTAGGAGATTCAAACATATTGCCTATGTACAGTAGGAGAATAAAAAAAGGTTAATGTGTAGTTGTTGTGAGCGTAAAGGGCATACAAATGAGAAGTTTTGGGAGATGACTAGCTATACAAAATGTCATTACAAGTTTAAACCTGGGCAAAAGCCAACAAAAACAAGTGGACAAATAACAGAGGCACAAACCCCAAGATGGCAAACATTGTGCAAGGTGAAGTCAATAATAATCAAGTTGTCACTATGACCACACAACAGTTGGATCGGTTACTTAAATTAATCCTAGGAGCCAGTACTACAAATGCAAAGGAGTGTGAGATTGATGAAGAAATCGATTATGGCTCCTCAAGTATGGTGTGCAGGGGGAACAAAGATATGAACATGGTGGAGTGGATCATTGATTCGAGAGCAACGGATTACATCACGTCCTCATTGAAGAATTTAGTGAATGTTAAACGAGCCCCTTCTACGTTCACGATCACTTTGCCCACAGGAGACACTGCACTCATAACCCATAGTGGTGGTGATGTATTACCAAACGGGCGGAAACTGGAAAAAATTTGTTACATGTCCCACAATTTAATCACAGTTTGCTTTCAATTTATAAATTGGCCAAGGGCAGCAAATGCAATGTAATGTTTATCCCAGAAAATTGTATTATAATCAACTCTGTGACAAAAGCCACAATTAGAGTTAGTGAGTTAAAATAAGAGTTGTACCATCTCATAAGTTAATAGTTGGTGAAACCTAAAATGGCTATGGCAAGTCAAAGGTTAGGCTTTAATAACAAAGACAAGATACAAACAGAAAAGTAGGAGAAGAAATTTTCTGTTTGGCAAAAAATATTGGGCTATGCTTCAGTTTCAAAGCTGCAATATGGTGAAAAAGTCAAGCCTTTCATTTCACAACACAAGGAACAAGTATGCCTCACCTTTACCATCTCAAAAATGACTAGAATTCCATTTTCCATTAGTAATTCACGTGCTTTAAAGGCTTTTGACTTGGTGCTTACTGATATTTGGGGGCCCTATAGAGTGGCCACTAGAAGCAAATTCAGGTTTTTTTTAATACTTGTAGATGATTACACCAGAATGACCTGGGTATATTTGTTGGAGAAGAAGTCTGACTACTTGAGTGGGTTGATAAAATCTGAGGAATACATTTTTACACAGTTCAAAGGGAAAATAAGCATTATATGCTCTGATAATTCTTTGGAGTTTGCAGACAAGACGTGTAAAGAACACTTTGCCAAGAGAGGAATAGTCCATCTTCATGCCCATATACACTACAACAAAATACGCGTGCCTAGAGAAAGCACATACACGTGTTAGAGGTTGCAAGAGCACTATGATTTTAGTCTGGATTACCATTGTCATTTCGGGGGGATGCGTATTAACTACAGTGTACACTATAAACAGATTATCGAGTGCTGCATTAAACTTCAAGGCGCCTTATGAAGAATTGGTTGTAGAGAAAGTAGATTACAATGTATTTAAAGTGTTTGGATGCTTGGCTATAGCACATAATGCCACTCACGGAACTGACAAGTTTGCACCTGGAGGATCGGCAAGTGTATTCGTTGGATATCCGGTGGGAACCAAATGATACAGGTTGTTAAACATATAAACGAGGCAGATTTTTGTGTCAAGGCATGTAATCTTCCATGAAAATGTGTTTCCCCTTAACAACAATGCAAATGAGGTCCCTATATGCAGCCTCTGCCTCTTCAAGTGCCAGAACTCAATGAGTATAAACTCGAAGATGAATTGGGAGTGAAGACACCTAAAGAAGAATAAGAAAATCAAGCCAATGAAGTGGAGAAATCTGAGTCACAGACAATCAGAGAATGAAGATGAAGACGTTAAAACAAAGCAACAGTCCAAAGAAGATCCACTAGAGCGTCAAAACAACTCAACTGGCTTAAAAATTTTGATCATACCAACCTCTAATGTGGTGATGGGATTAGCTGTGAGTGCAACAACAGTGACCTTTCAACAAATAAGCCCCTTATTCAGTTTTTTCCTGGCATCAATTGTACCATAATGAGATCCAAAACATTATCAACAAGCAATTAAAATACCACATTGGGTTGATGCGATTAGTGCGGAGTTGGATGCTTTAGAAGCCAATAAAACTTGGAAAGTTGTAGAATTACCACCCACAGAAAATTCATTGGGTGTAGATGGATCTACAAAATAAAGTTTAAGGCAGATGGCATGGTTGACAAATACAAGGCTCGCTCGGTTATTTTGGGTTATAAGCAGACTTATGGCATAAATTATGTGGAAACATTCGCGCCTGTGGTAAAAATGACAACATTACGGGCACTATTGGCAGTTGCAGCACTGAAGGAGTGGCATGTTCATCAGCTCGACGTGTCAAATACATTTTTAAATGGTCATTTGGAGGAAACAGTATACATGGTGATACCCAAGGGTTATAGTGGTAAAGGGGGCAGTATTTCCTTGAAAGACACATATAAGAAATCAAATCAGACTCGAGAACTGGTGTACGTACAAGTTGCAAAAGGCCCTTTATGAATTACGCCAGGCCTCAAGATAATGGTATCACAAGCTATCTGTCACTCTAGCTGAGATGGGATTTCGCCACTCGAAGGCAGATTACAGTCTATACTCGAGGGTCACAAATGATACAATCACCTTGGTGCTAATTTACGTTGATTATCTATTAATCTCAGAAAATTATGAGCAGTCAATTAAGGACCTAAAAGTGAATTGTCAAAGCATTTTCGTTTAAAAGATTTGGATCCTAATTTATGTGACAATCACCCGATCAGATTTGGCATTTGTTGTGAACAACTTAGCCCAGTACATGTGGAAGGCCACAAGTGCACATATGCAAGCAGTGAAAAGAATTTTACGGTATTTTCTGAACAATCCCGGGCAAAGAATTTTGCTAGCTTCCTCATCAGCAGCCCAACTCACTGCCTACTGTGACAGTGACTGGGCCAACTGCCCCACAACACGCAGATCCACGTCAAGTTATTGTGTGTCGCTGAGTTCGTCACCAATATCATGGAAGGCCAAAAAGCAATCAATTGTAGCAATATCTACAGCCGAGACAGAGTATCGTGTCATGGCATTGACATGCTATGAGGTAACTTGGCTAACATCCTTGCTCAAAGACATGGGCTTGACAGACCTACAACCAACCATCATCAAGAGCGACAACCTAGCTGCATTCGCGATTATTGCTAACCCGGTTCTCCACAAAAGAACTAATTAAACACGTAGAAATAGATTGCCATTTTATTAAAGACAAGATAGTTGAAGGTACGGTGACTACAACCCGTGTACCATCTGTTACGCAAGATTGGAGTCTCAACAAATGTCTTCCCTCCACTTGAGGGGGAGTAATGAGTTATTTATATTGTATTAGAAAATATCAGAATGACAACCATGTTGGTTGAATTGTTCATGCATGTTGATTAGGTCTCATATAGGGTCCATCAACAATGCAGTAGAGTAGAAGGATCTAGATTAGTAGAAGGGCATTCATGTCATTGTTGAGTTTGTTAGGGTAAAGATAAAAAAGAACTGGTGTGTGGTGTGTTCCTCAGATGTGAAAGAACTGGTGTGTGGTGTGTTCCTCAGATGTGAAGTTGCAGGTTGTCTGCATTATTGAAAATTTCACATTCTCTCACTATCTCTTCCTACACTGTTATCATTTGCATATACATTTTATCTTTATGACTAGACCTCAAACTAATGTTTATGATGTTTATGTTCCATCTCAGAAAATGTTGTTCAGAGAAGGTGTCTATTGGAATGGGTGTATGCACTGGTTAAGTCAGTACTCCAAAACGTCGCCTGATTCATTGTACTTTAATGTGGACTAGGAAAGGTTAGTAACATTTCCTAGCCCTCCAATTAGTGGATGGTCAAGAGTAATTAGAAATTCTTATTTTGAGGAATCTGAAGGCCATTTGCATTACACTGAGGTTCGGCCATATGACAATTCATTCAGCATGTACAAGATGAGGAGTGATTACTCATAGTGGTTTGTCAAGTACCAAATTGATCTCGTTCCTATTTCCAAAGTTTTTCTCAAGATGAAGGGTTGCTCTTTTTATACTGATGAGAATCACTATAATGCTGCTGTCGTAGCAGTTATAAGAAGAGAAAATTTCAAGGAGGATTCTTTCTTGGTAATGGAATTACCTGGTAAAATCATACGTTACAATCGTGTTATAGAAATTTCAAAGCGATCGGGTACTTTGTTGTAGACTTGAAATTACAAGGTAATCTTCGCCATTGGGCATGTGGAAACTTTAAAGGTTGGTCGTACATCGAATGGCCAAACCATTGAGGGCCAAGCTAGGTTAATAGAGATCTTGTTTTCAAGTCGCTTTAAGTGAATCTTAGTTCCTAGATTCGTAGCAATCTATATTCTGCCTCTGCATATAACCAAGTTTTTATGACGTGAAATTTTTATTGTATAGTAATTCTGTTGTCCTTAGTTTTGTACAAAAGAAAAGTAGAAGAAAGATAGATATGTACTCCAAGCTATTTGTTAATCTATATATAAAGCAGACACTAACAGAGATCCTGTCTTTCCTAAATAATTCGCAACCTTTTGACAAAAGTCTTGTCTCTGAAGCTTTCTTACCGTCTTTGGAAGTTGAATGATTTAATAGAATAGGCAAATGTGTATGCCAAAAGAACTGTAAAGCCAGCTACAGCAGCTCCAGCTATCCATACATTGTCGTGTTTGAATCCAAAATACTCTTCGACGAAATTTTTAACACTTACTTTTCCATCAGAAAGTGTCTTGTCTTCTACATCTCCAAATTGTGATGCTATCAATCCATATAAAGTCCAAGAAAGTGGACATATGTACGAATACCATCTCCACCATATCGGCATTTTCTGTCATTGACAAAATATGTAGCAAAAGGTTTATTATACATTAGTGTTCTTTGATGCTTCTTTAGATTGGAGAAGTTGAACAATAAAGAACTTACTGGTCTTGGGATTATGAATCCCGAGAAGGCGTTCCATAATAAAGAAATTGAAGCACCAATGATCCCGGCAATGTCAGCATTAGGAGTCACCGCGACAGTCACCATTCCAAAAAGAGTGTAGTATAAAAAGGTGAAGAACATGAAGAATATATACCAAAAGAATTTTACCACTGTCCAGTCAAATCCAATCATTGTATAAACTATAGCACCATATACCGCGGCTTGGGCAAAAACATAAGGGATTTCTACTAAAACCTTCAATGAGAAAAAAACTAATTGCATTAACATATAAGATTCAAACAAGAAAATCTGTGTAATCTGGTAAAACTAGTTTTTACCTGTGCAAATGCATATGGCAAGGCTGAGTACATTCCTGCTGCTCTTTCTCTGTAAAAGACTGTTCGTTCAACATCCACCACTGGCCGCACTGATGAAGCATTTTGGACCCCGAGGAAGATGCAAGCAGCATACATAGAACCCATAGCATTGAAGAGATCTTGCTGGGTTCGCCTGCAATATACATCCTAAATTTATCATCAGATGAAGACAGCAATCAAAAAATCTTTAACCATTGAGCAATGGATAAGTTATTGTTTGCAAGTTACATTTTAGAACCAAGATCCCAGAACATTGAGCCAAGCAATACTCCTACAGTAGTAGCAATCAGGAAACGGACAGCAGTGTAGTATATGTTTCGCCAATATGAGCATCGTTGTTTCCATAGGCATGCCATACACTGGATAATGAAAGATTGCGAGTATTGGGAGGGAAAATAGAGATCCTCAGCACCAGGACGAGGTATGCTAGATTCTCGAATGAATGCTTTGTTTCTCCTGTTTTATGTTATAAGGCAGTAGATCATTTGATTAAAAAATTTTGGAATTCTCATAGAAAAAAGTATGTTCTACAATTAGTGTTGCCTGTAGCATGTCTAGTGTATAATGTTCTTAATTAATTCCTACCTGTACAAATCTAAATTATGGTAGATTTCAGTGAAATCAACTCCAAGTACCCTTTCTTGTGCAGAAGCAGTAACTTCTAACATCCAGGTTGCTGGATTATACCCGTCTTTGATTTTGCTTGTTCCTTCGATACCTTTTTTGGAAAAATAGATGTTTTAGAACATAATTTGATAATAGTAAAAATATATAATTTAGAGTTTTGTCTGTTAATGCATCTGTACTCTCACCTCAAAGTACTTAATGAGATCGCAAGAATGTCTACCAACTGGTCCTACGTATATTTCCTCCCCTCCACGTTTCATTAGGAAAAGCTGCATTCCGTGTTTGAGATTTTTAGTTTCTATAAAATGTTAAATCAATTTATTTCATGACATTGTCACCTCATCAAAAGCTTCAAATATGTCTATGCTAGGTTGATGAATGGTGCAAACAACTGTTCTTCCTGTGTCCACAGTATTCCTTACAGTTCTCATAACAACTGCAGCAGCTCTTGCATCCAAACCTGAAGTGGGCTCATCCATGAATATGATTGATGGGTTTGCCACAAGCTCAACTGCAATTGTTAGACGCTTTCTCTGTTCAGTCGAGAGCCCATTTACACCTGGAATCCCGACTAATCCAGCCTTCAACGTGTTTAGTTCAACAAGTTCTAGGACCTCATCGACGAACATCTGTAAAAGTTCTAAACATGAAGCATGTTATCCCATATCCTGATGTTAACTATGGACAGAACGTCAAGAGCTTAACAAGCAAGCACTCTCCTTCATATCTCTGCATATTTTGACTTCTTCACAGAAGTGCATTTACTAAAGAAAATGAGTATGTAAATGTAAGTTATGAACTTCTGACCTTTCTGGTTGTTGAATCAACATCTAACGGCAGTCGCAGCCAGGCTGAGAAGATTAGTGACTCATAGACAGTAACATTAGGTGAGTGGATATCGTTTTGTTCACAATATCCACATATACGGGCAAAAGTTTCCTACTTTTTAGGAAAGCCGGAAATCATAATGTTCCCCTTGATATAACCACCAGTTTTTCGACCTGCAAGCACATCCATCAAAGTAGTCTTACCAGCACCACTGACACCCATTAGAGCAGTGAGAACACCTGGCCTAAAAGATCCACTTACACCCTTCAGAAGCAACAATTTATCTTCAAGAACACCTTGGTTTTTCATTTCCTTAAAAGATTCATAGAGTAAAAGCCATAATTAGTAATCAGGCTCCTTAACCGGGTTAGCATCGAAACTATATGCTGAATAAATTAAACATAACACAGGCATTCTGATCAATTTGCTTACTAGTGGCATGTCAACAGAATACTTAACCTCATCAAAAGTAATGGAACGTGGTTCGAAAGGAAGAACCATCCCTTTTTTCTTGTTCTCATTGGTCTCAGCATGGATTCCTGTCATAGATCAATATCAAAATAGCAATTGAAGTTGGGTTATCTAAAAAGACGTGCATTAAGCTGCATAAAGTTGTTTTCTAACCCCGGCTTCCTGCTCGTCCAGCAGAGCTGCCTTGTCGTGATGACAACACAATGACATCTGCAGGTCCTTTTTCTGGTGAAACAGTTTGAGGTTTGCCCAGAGCTGCAGGATCGAGGCAGATTGTTGTAATTTATCTCCATATATAAACATAATTCGAAGGGTAAAGAGGTATGAATACTCACGGTCAAGATAAGTTAGTGCCACAGTGACCGCGAAATTGAGTAGCAAAACAAACCCAATTAATGCCCCCACTCCAATCCAATACCAGTACCAATATGGGAAGAAACCCCGTGACTTCAAGATTGCAACTCCTATGGTCTCCGTTCCATTTGTAACAGGCTGTTCCATGACAATGATTTTAATATTTTAACTTATTTTCATAGATAATAGATGAGAAAATAAACTAGTGCAAAATAAAAAAGAGGCACGCTATAAAATACACGTACCTTGTGCCATTGCTGTCCAAGGAATTCATTAACAGCAATAGCATTCATTCCATACATCATGGGTGATGAATAGTAACCCCATAGCCACCACTTCGCTACATTGTCTATAGTTTGTAAAACCAGAGACAGAAGCACTGACATCAGAAGGGTACAAATGGGATAAATTTGCTTTAAAAATCAATTTGAGAACTCATACCTCGTGCTAAGACGAAGCCACCTAAAGCAAAAAGTACAAGCAACGCAAAACCCCCAAATGCCATTGCAAGAACCATGTTCCTACCCAGTGCTGCCATCAGTCGGAACAATGCAGAGGCCATCTGGTTGATGAGTAACAGTACTACGTACTGCTTAACAAACCTACGAAAAATAATCATTTAATCTTTCATCACACACGGCAAAACTATTTGGGAAGTAGTGATTGTTCCTTATAAATTTTTTTTTTAACTTTAGATTCTTCACCTTCCAACATTGGGATCAAACCCAATAACATAATATGTGAGGACTACCCAGACGGCAACTTCTAAAAATGTGATCGGGATCTTGATGATCCACACTGGAAGTGCATATGACCATGCTGGATAAAACAGAAGATCCCTTTGCTTGTAAAAGACCGGAAGCTTAGCTATTGTCATTGAAATCTCCGCAAATCCATTAAACATAAGCATGACTACGGCAAAAAATAGAGCGCCCATATATATCCCTCCATCAGTAGTTGAATTTAGGTGCAACTCAGTTCTTAGAAATAGTGTCATGGTAACAATGGCTATTGTTGTAAGCTATAAGGTATCAAATATTAGTATCAGAAAATACACATACAGAACTAAAGCTAATACCATGTATTCTAGCTAATGGATGAGGGAGCTTACTTGGAATAGCTTGAATATGTATACAAATGAGTTTCTCTTTATAAGCAAAATTTCTCTTGCAGTAACAGCTTTCAGGAGCTCCTTCTTACTAATTCCATGCCTATCAGTTGCCAAAGCAGCTGGATGACTTCTGCTCTTATCATAGGGTGTTGCAAGATCATCTCCCAATCGAACCCCAGTATGAAATGACTGGTAACCCTCAGCAAACTCCATGGCTGTAACAAATCTGTATGGCTCATCTTTGCATTGCCAGTACTGTTTCTGATCTTTCTTTGATGTAACCTAAATGCGGTATACATAAGATTTTAAATTTATAAGACTCGTCAGATATTTAATTGATAAATGCACGGTACCTATATGTAGTTAATTTTGTAGAAAATATAGCTCATTTACCTCTTGCAAGAAGTCTGCCACACCTTTCCTCTCTGGACATCTGAAGCCCATAGATTCGAAAAACTCAAGTACATATTCACGAGGACCTTGATACACTATCTGGCCATCAGATAGGATAATAATGTCATCAAATAAATCATAAGTTTCAGGGTCCGGCTGCAGGAGAGAAATTAGAGAAGTTCCTTGTAGAATGTGGACACTGTTCCTGAGTGCTTTCACAATTTGGTAAGTTGTAGAACTGTCCAAACCAGTAGAAATCTCATCCATAAACAGTGCCTTTGCCGGTCCAACCAACATCTCACCTGTATCGACCAATTTTTTTCATCAGATATAACAAATGCATGTAAAAAATTAGTGTCAGGAAGGAAATTTATTTGCCTGTTGTAACACGCTTTCTTTGTCCTCCAGATATTCCCCTAATCATCTGGTTTCCTACAATAGTATCGGCACAGACGTCAAGTCCCAAAACCTGCAATCAGTTAGAAATAAAAAGATTATTATACTTGTGTATCTTACTGTAGTGTGACTGTGAACAACTTTCGGGTTTGGCTCTAATACCTTTAAAACATATTCTGTGACAACACTGGCCTCCTGACCTTCTGTTGCAGCAGCCTGAATCATAAAGAAAGTTAATACAGAAAAACGTCTTAATTACTAGTACCATGTATGATCACATTTCATATTAGCTCCAATGCAATGCTATATTTGATATCATTTCTATAATTTGAAACCAAATAGTTAAAAGTTGACCTTCAGTTGCTGCAGCCTGAATCATAAATGCATACTTGGTTCTAAATTTGAAACTAAGAATGCATTTATGCATCCATGACACATC
>PHNY01270244.1:6808-21935 GCA_003724115.2 Anethum foeniculum | reverse complement strand
GGGGGGGAGAGAGAGAGAGAGAGAGAGAGAGAGAGAGAGAGAGAGAGAGAGAGAGAGAGAGTTAAATTTGGAATTATTTGGATGCAAAATGCAACTAGCATTGGAGTTGAAGTTCTATTTTAGCACCAAAAATGACTTTTTGGTCCAAATTACAGCAATGGCTATAGCCATTTTGCATCTAGTATTGGACTTGCTCCCAGACATATTTTTTACACCGAGACAAATCATCTACTTATCCGTATATTAGGTTTCACATCGAAGGTACAAACAAGCTACCAGCATCCTCTCTCTTAATTACCTATCTGTCTGTTTCTTTTAAGGTTTCGCCATATATAAACATAGATATGAGTGGGTAACTTATATCATGCTAATTGTGTTCCATTTTTGAAATGATGAGAAGGGGAAATCAGTGTTCAAATGTTTTATGCTTTTGGTATGAAAATAATTTGACTAAACTTTAATAGCTATCGGTTCCCTATAGACAACTATATCTCATTTTTCTTCTTATTGTCCTTAAACCAAGTGAAACACTTTAATGTATGCACATTATTTAAGAGTGTTTTAGTTTACCTTCATGTAAATATCAACATCAGGATCTGGTTTGATGTTTCCATCTTTCTCTCTTCGTGAAAGTTCTGTCAACATCTCTGCAAAAGTTCGATAACATTATGTTTCAACGCGCTAAACATTAAGCAACCTCAGTTGGCAGATGTGTGAATCACATCATAAATTTATAACTAAAAAAAATGATATATGCAGCCCATGAGTATAGTATGAACTCACCATAGCGTGATCCAACCCCCTGGCACCTGGCAGAAAATGCCAAAGTTTCCCTGACAGTCATTTCTCCAATATGGAGATCATGCTGGCTGATATAAGCAGCCGTTTTCTTGGGCACAAATTCAGTCATTTCATGGCCATTGTAAGTTACCCTTCCAGAAAACTATTATTGTGATATTAATATTCAATCCCTGAGTCAGAATTTTTTTTAAAAAAAATTGAAGCAGAAAGTAATGTGTAAACTTTCAGGAAATTTACTTTAAGGGTAGGATCAAGCTTTCCAGCCAAAGCCAACAATAAGGTGGTCTTTCCGGAACTCGGGGGACCTAAAAGCAATGTCATCCTGAGGAAGTATCATACAGATGAATGCTAATAAGAAATCTAGAATCATAAATTAAAATATTCATAGTAAAACATGGGAAAGTGATCTTAGGAAAGTGATCTTAAAATTAATTCATAGGTTTGCTTATAGCTTCCTAAATTCACCTGCAAGGCCTGATGATTCCGCTAACATTGTTAAGTATAGTCAGGCGCTCCTTTTTGCTTGAAATTATATGGAGAGTATCCAAAAACCCCTTCAACGCAAATACAAACATGTCACTATGAAGGTTCGCTGATAATAAACTTGTAAAAAAACACATTAAAATTGCACAACAAACTCTACTTGAAGTCACCTACTATCATAATTGATCATATGTACTTGTGATTAGACTGAGTGGAAGGCAAACAAGCAACAAAATGTGACGACGGCAATTCTTTTGCAGAGGTTCTTACCTCCACTATACCAAGACAGAAGTTCAAAAAAGAAGGCAAAGCCCTGCTTCCAACATGAGCTTCTGCCTCAACTTTTAGATGCTCAAATCGGACTTCTGTTTGTGGTAAATCAATTCCAACCCTGGCAAAAAAAAATAAAAACTATCATTTTGAGTCCTGAGATCATAGAAAACAAAACACTGGATTCATACGGATCAACCAACATTAACCCTCTTAGCAGTACATATTTACCTGTCAACTCGATCTCTAAGCTTCAACAAGAACTTCTCGTTATCTTCTTCAGCAACATTGACAAGCCTCTCCAGTAAATTCTTCTTTTCTTCAGTTCCAAGATCATGTACATCAACCTCAGTTCCAAGAAGCAGCCCTTTTCGTAATCTATCAAAAGTGGGTAATTTTTCAATAGAAGCCCATTTCAAAGCTTCTTCATCATCTTCATCTCTTGCTGATTTTGAAAACACTTCCATTCCACTATTCCTCCATATTGCAGAACTATTTGATCTCAAACTCCCCATCTTTTCTCTAGTACTCATGCTATCTCTTACATTGTTACTCAAATTATAAAGATTGCTTCCATCCATGTTAAGTACTCACAATCACACATTACACACTTAACGCAATATTCTCAAGAAATTAAGAACCAAGTTCTTGAAATCAAAGTCCATACTTAATACCATATATATTTAGCATTAAATTACGATATATCACCACGTATGAACTGTGCGCAAAGTCACCCATCCCACAAAATAAAAATATAAAAGATTTCCTTTCTGGCACGCGGTGTGTCGACAGCAAGCCACATTGCATGGGATATCCTGATACTAAATCAAATAAGTTATATTCTAGTTTATAGGAAGTTCACATGTGGATCTATTGCGAGAGAAAGTAAACTACTAATTAGAATTGTTTAGTTCCAAAGTAAGTAATGCGTAAGAAAACTTACTTTGGAAGCATTAACAAAGAAACATGGATGGTACTATTTTAATGTTTAGTCTTTTTCCAGTTTTCCCACAATGCAGAACTATTTCTCACAATATTACTCAGGTTATAAAGATTAATACTTCCCTCCATGTTTGATTACTCAACCCCAAGTAAACAAATTAAACACACTTGTACAAGATTTTCGAGACATTTAAAACCAAGTTCTTGAATTCAAAATGCTTACAAGTTATGAAGTTCATTACATTAAATTTTTATCTGGAAATTTAATATACTACAACTACTCATCTGGATTTGAAGATCTCGTAGTATAGTAAAAAAATATTTGGTTACCGCCGGTTTTAGGTTACTGTTATCGCAAGAAGTCTTGAGTCTTTATCTAGCATGTCAGTTCTTGGTTGGAATTGTTCTAGTTGTTCCGAGTTGTTATTCTAGTTTCTCTTGTTTGAGTCTGCTAGGGTATTTGTCTGCTGTTTTTCTTTCATCGTTGTACTCTCTCTTATACTATAATTGAAGGGTTTCTTTATCTATGAATGAAAAGAATGCCTTTTTGCTTGCGGGATTTTGCCACTACCACTACAAGAATCCAGTGGGAAGAAATGGAGCTCTCCAACTCCTGATGAAGTGAAGTTTCAAGAAAATAATTACCCCTCTGATAGGGCTGGTATTTGTATTGAATGCTTCATGACGGACACGCATATCAAAAAATGCATAATGAACATCAAAATAAATGAAAAAGAAATCAGCAAAAAAGAAAAAAACTACAATGAAAAAGCATAAACTGCAGGACAAGTAAAAACTAGACAAGCACCAGTATCTCACTAATATATGGTTGAACATAGTCATCAACTGTTTAGCTGGCCACTTTCTTCACAATGCATGTAGTCTGTAGTCTTACTGGTTTTCCTGCTGCTATCAAATTAAACTATGCGGTTCATCACACTCACTTCTTAAGAAACACCTGTCTCATCCACTGCTCTTTACAAACCTATTTAAGAATTCCGCAGTACCCCCAAACTTGGACAGATTCCTATTTCCAGGTCAAGTGTGCCGTTTCATGTAGTTTTCATCTTCCGTCAGCCAATTTATAATTGCTCCCTAGAATATTAACACAAACACACACACATTTACTTGGATACTATCCTGCATACATTAAGCTTAAATAAAGACATCATCAAGTTAAGATATTACATTGTAGGGAAGCTCATAATATAATCAAAATCTAAGCAATGAAACTAAAACTAACAATGTGACAACATGCTGTCATTTCTACCTATACTCAGAACCAAACCCGATCAGGCATTGTGCCTAAACGCCCCAAAAAAGTCAAATACAAGTGTCACCCACAAAAGTACATGCATCACCCACAGGACATCCGACAAACAGCTTGGGTAAATATATTACCTCTGTACCTAGATAAATTGGTATGATCATAGAAAAAAGATTCTTAATTAACAGGAGCATGAATTGAAGAACCCAGTTGGAGCCGGCCTTCTAAACCACACTGACAAACATAACCAGAGACCCCTACAGTGACACACACACACACACATCAATTGACTCGAATAAAATTTTTAAAATACAACGAATCACGAAACATCTAACATTGACTGTACTAATCCTATCTAAAATTACCTTTAGAAAAAGTCCTACATAAAGACATGGATCTGTAAGCATACTGAGTGTTTTTGATTACTTTGAGTTGCATAAAATCCAATTCAACCGTTTCAAGACTGCATTGTACGAGGTTTAGAGGAAGTTGATCGAAAGAGAGGAATAGTCATGAGTGTTCAAGAGTTTCAAGGGAGCTGGATTATGTTTCCCTGTCGTTTTCACGAGATGATATTGACATCGGTTTAACTTTCTTTTATTTTTTTCCCCATCGACTTGCAACTTATTTTCCTTAGCCTTATTTTCTTGACTAAACATACATGAAATGCACAAGGCCCCTGGGAGCATAAGCGCAATGAACAAGCCTTGCAATTTTTGCTGAACACCAAAACAAGATAATGTAATAACAATGTTAAAGCTCACTGCACAACTTTTAAGTTATAATAACAAAAGATACATGGGAGTACATAACTAACCTCTATATAATATCAATTCCATAAAAATTACTTTACTGAATCAATTATGCTAAAGTTTAGGCACCTCAACGAGCATACATACACGGTAGAGACTCAACGTACTGCCAAACTTCAAACCTTCCAAAGTTCCAACGTCAACTTTCAATTGTGTAGTCTACACTGAAGTCCCATATTACTTTAAAACTTCCATCCACGAGATTGTACCGTATAGCCTTACCAGGTATTTCTAGAACCAGAAACGAATCAGGCCTCCTGGAAATTTTCTCTTCTAATAAGAGAGAGCACAGCAACTGCATAATCTCTTTTATCACGAACTATATGCTTATTTTCATCATCTCTCGTAAAACATTGGAGATTGGATCAAGATCAACTTGGTACTTGACAAACCACTCTGAGTAACCACTTTTCATCTCGTACACGCTAAGTGAAGTGGCACAAAGACAAGCCTCAATAACATGCAAGTGGTCTTCAGATTCCCCAAAATACAAACTCCTCCTTGAATTCCAAGCCGAACTCTCACTAATAGGAGGCCTTGGAAATGTTTCTAAACTTTCCTCTTCCACGTTGAAGTACAAACAATCGGAAATAGACGATTATGGTAAATCTGATCCGGGGGGCAAATTACTTAACCAGTGCATACATCCATTCCAACAGACACCGCGAATGAAGTACATTCCTGGAGCTGGATTATAAGACCGTATAGAGGACCTCCAAGTTTTTAGAGGAATAAATATAAATGTCACGAGCAAGCTCTGATCGATGTGTAGTAGCACCAATAACTTTGTAGTGTATTGACTTTGAAGGATCAAATGTCAAGCCGATAAGAAGAAATTCATACCCAATGCGAAAAGGATGTTTAGCAAGGGCAGCTAACTGATTGGTGGAGCCATAACCCCTCCACCAATCAGTTAGCTCATTTGCGTAAAATTACTACCAATTTAACACACATTAATTTTTTCGGATGTAATAAATTAACAAAGAAACAAAAAGTGCACATACGTAATTAATTTTGTACAGAAACAAACGCAGCTTAATTAACCGAAAAACTATCAGACTATTGCCTCGTATAAGAAAACAATAGTGGATAAACTCAAAAGCAAAAATTTCAAGTATTGTTTTCCTATAGTCCGTGTTCTAGGACTTGAAAAGAATTAAACTACAGGGCCACTTTGTGTTTCTGTTACACCAAAAATCATGAAAGCCCATTTTCGTTTTTCCATGTAGCAGGGATGGGCTAAGTTGGAAACGTGATCCAGTTTCTGAATTTAAATTGAATATTCATTTCTATAATGCAAAAGCACCGATTCCTCAAGGACCTCAATACAAATACTCAGGCACCATCTGTATATCAGAGGAAATATAAATTATTTGATGTATTAACCGAGAAACCAACAAGGGCTCAATAATGATTGAAAATCAAGTGCGATTAGTTGCATAATTTCTTTACAGGAAAGTAAGTACAATAAACAAAATAACTCAGACATACTAGCATTGCAACAACTTGACAGTTTGTACTTTTTGCTGAAATTTAATCAGCAACAACAGCTCTACTAAAGCTTTCTACCGTCTCTGGAAGTTGAACGCCTTTATGGAATATGCAAATGTGGCACCAAATATTCCTGCAAAGCCAGCTACTGCAAGTGCAACCGCCCAAACGTAATCATGGTCAAAGCCGAAATAATCATTGATAAATTTCTGAACAGTTTGGCGACTGTTGTCTCCGACTACAATTTCCTTGTCTGTAATGTCTCCGAATTGTGATGCAATCAGACCATACAATGTGTAGGCAACTGGGCATACCCAAGCATACCATCTCCACCACTTGGGTGTACTCTGTTGAGCATACGGAGAAAGAAAATTAACAATCATTGAACTGCATTCTTTTAATACACAAACTTCATAAACTTGAACAAGTTGAAAAATGCATTTGAGGACTTACAGGTCTTGGGATGATAAATCCTGAAAAGAGATTCCAGATTCCATAGAATGCAGCAGCGATAATAGCAGCAATATCGGCGTTGGGAGTCACGGCCACAGTCATCATACCGAAGTAGGTGAAGTACAAAAAGGTGAAAAACATGAAAAACAAATACCAAAAGAATTTCGCGACTGTCCACTCAAATCCAATCATGGAATAGACAACAAGACCATATACTCCAGCCTGAAACATGACATACGGAATTTCTACTAAAACCTGCAAAGGAAAAAAGTAGATCAATTTCTGCAATCATGTGTATACACACATACCCAAACAACATTTGCAACAAAAAAAAAAACCTCAATAGGAGAGGACCAATCACCTGTGCAAAGGCATATGGCAAAGCTGAGTACATTCCAGCAGCTCTTTCTCTGTAAAACACTGTTCGTTCTACAGCTACCACGGGTTGCACTGAGGCAGCATTTTGGACCCCCAGAAAGAGGCAAGCAGCATACATGGAACCCATTGCGTTAAAGAGATCTTGTTGTGTATCCCTGCAACAAAATATTATGCATTTAAAATGAGATAAGGACACATACAGAACAATTTTGATCGTTTAAACAGCAGGTAATCTTGTATTTGTAAACTTACATTTTGGTACCAAGGTCCCAGAACATCGACCCAAACATAACTGCTATAGCTGTCGTAAACATAAATCTCACTGCCGTATAAGATGTGTTTCGCCAATACGAGCATCGTTGTTTCCATAGACATGCCACACACTGAACTAGAAAAGATTGCGAGTACTGAGAAGGAAAGCTGATATCCGATGAACCAGGTCGAGGTACACTTAATTCCCTAATGAGGGCTTTGTTTCTCCTGTATAATTCATACATAAGAAAATTTGTTAGAAAGTTCGTGACACGTAGCAGTAAATTTGCACAACAGGAAAATATCAGTTCTTCAGTAAAATCCAACTTTTGCCAGGCAAACCTACTTGTACAGATCTGAATTGTGGTAGATATCAGTGAAATCAACCCCCAAAATCATTTCTTGAGATGATGCAGTAACTTCCAGCATCCAGGTAGCTGGATTATACCCATCTTTGATTTTACTTATTCCTTCAATCGCCTTTAAGAATAAGTTCATGAAGTCAGTATAACCTTTTAAAAAAGGAGCTTCCCCGACTCAACCATTTTTCACCATATTAGTAAATCTATAATATGAATCCATGTTTTCTTACAAATATGGATTTATCATACAATATGCTAAAAACTTGGTTCTTGTGTTGGCAGACAACAAATTGGAGATTAAAGGATATTAAACTTATAGCTTCTACTTATTGTATCTCACCTCGAAGTACTTGATCAATTCGCAAGAATGCCTACCCACTGGCCCTGCATATAACTCCAGTCCTCCTCGTTTCATTAGGAAAAGCTGTGATCATATAAATTGATATTTTTGAATTTCTCTAACGAAGAGAGTTAACAATAACTAACAATATTGTATTCATATGTGTGTGTGTGTGTGTGTGTGTGTGTGTGTAAACAGAAATAGAGAGGTTTGGGGAGGGTGCGCCTTCACTATATTCTGTGTTAAGCCCTCTCATATAGATGTATGAGTTTGTGGACAGGTGTACGTATAAGTAGAACAAATTACATGTATTTAACGTCTATACATGTGTGAACCCACATATCTCTATGTCCGAAGAAACAAGAACAAGACAAAAGAGCCTCCTGGTGCTTCAGTAGGCAGTAAGGGTACCCTCACCCTCAAATATACTCAAGTATGGATTTATGTCTGTGTTGTATTACATATGTAGGGGTGTTCATTTATAAGGAGCTTTTACCTCATCAAAAGCTTCAAAGATGTCGATACTTGGTTGATGGATAGTGCAAACAACTGTTCTTCCCGTGTCAACAGTGTTCCTAACTGTTCTCATCACGATTGCAGCAGCTCTTGCATCCAGCCCTGAAGTTGGCTCATCCATGAATATAATTGAGGGGTTTGATACCAATTCAACTGCAATGGTTAGCCTCTTGCGCTGCTCAGTCGACAGACCATTAACACCTGGCAGCCCTACTAGCGCTTCCTTTAAGGTGTCCATTTCAACGAGTTCCAGAACTTCATTAACAAACATCTGCAAAAGACAGAACATTCAGCGGTAACTACTCTCCTCCATTTCAAAGTAATAGTACTGTTCCTGGCTCCAGAAAGGTTACGATTGAGAAGCATTACATAAGCAGATACACCTTACACATCATTATATTTAATTTAATACAGACCTTTCTTTTCTCATCATCAACTTCTGAAGGCAACCGCAACCATGCTGAGTACAGCAAAGACTCGTAGACAGTAACATGAGGCGAGTGGATGTCGTTCTGTTCACAATACCCGGCAATCCGAGCAAAAGTCTCCTGCTTCTTAGGATACCCCGAAACAGTAACATTACCGTCAATATATCCACCAGTTTTCCGACCAGCCAGCACATCCATCAAAGTTGTTTTACCAGCACCGCTGACACCCATTAGAGCAGTAAGAACACCTGGCCTGAAAGCTCCGCTCACACCCTTGAGAAGTAATAGTTTATCTTCAGTAACACCTTGATCCTTCATTTCCTATATAAGTTCAATTTGGGACAGGTTATGCCCATGTCTTTGCATAGTAACAAATTTCTCAACTTAATTGGACAAAGCAAAAACTGTTAGACTTCAATCCTTCTACGTACCTGTGGCATGTCAACAGAATATTTGATATCATCAAATGTGATAGAATGTGGTACAAATGGAAGAACCATTCCCTTCTTCTTCTGATTTCCTGCAGTGGTTTCTTCCAATTCAGTGGCGGCAGTATCACTTTCGTCAGGTAAAACAGCTTGCGGTTTCCCCAGAGCTACAGGGTACAGTGGCATATCAGTAAACTACTTAACTGTACTGAAATATAGGAGAAAATTAAAGAAAATAGAAAGCATAACACTCACGGTCGAGATACATTAGTGCCAATGTGTATCCTAAGTTGAGTAGCAGAACGAATCCAACAAGTGCACCTGCCCCTATCCAATACCAGTATGAATATGGAAAGAAACCTCGATTTTTCAGAACCGCAACCCCAATGGTATCGTTCGAATTTGGCATTAACTTGTCATGAGAAAAGATATCTAATCAGTTTATTATTGACAAGGAATAGATAGGGGCACAACTAAAAATGACTTGTAAAGTACAATAGCCTTACCTTATGCCATTGGTGACCAAGGAATTCATTGACAGCAATGGCATTCATGCCATACATCATTGGGGAACTATAGTAACCCCATATCCAATAATCCGCTACATCTCCTGCAGCATTATGTGAAAATAAATCAGAAATGGAATTCCATTGACATGTCATTCTTTTGAATAAGCATGAAAGCCTGGCTAGGGTGAATACAAAGAGATACCTCGAGCTAGGACAAAGCCACCTAAGGCGAAAAGTATAAGCAATGCAAATCCTCCAAATGTGTTTGCAAGAATCATAGTCCTTCCCAGTGCCCCAACCATACGGAAGAGTCCAGAAGCCATTTGGTTGACCAGTAAGAGTATCAGGTATTGTTTAGCAAATCTGCATTCGGTATCGTTTTTCAGTATCATAGGCACAAAGATATAACGATCACATACTTCTGGAAATAAGATGTTAAGTCAACTGTCCTGGAAGAATTATTTACCTTCCAACATTTGGATCAAATCCAATAACATAATAAGTGAGGAAAACCCACACGCCAACTTCCAAAAATGTCACAGGTATTTTGGTAATCCATGTTGGAAGAGCATATGACCATGGAGGAAAAAAGAGAAGGTCTCTTTGCTTGTAAAAGACGGGAAGCTTTGCAATAGTCATGGCAAGCTCTGCCAATCCATTAAACATCAGCATAACAACACCAAAAAATAAAGCACCCATGTATAAGTTTCCTTGACCAAATGAATCTTGGTTCAACTCAGTTCTTAAGAACAATGTCATGGTTATCAATGACATCACTGTAAGCTACAAAAGATTAGAAGTAGTATTAGTTACAATACAGGTGTAAATAAGACCAATGCATATGACCGCATACAATTAAACATAAATGAAGAAGTATGAAAGAGAACTCCTATATAAGAAACTCACTTGAAACAATTTAAATATGTAGACAAATGAGTTCCTCTTCATAAGCAAAATTTCTCTTGCAGTCACGGCTTTCAAAAGTTCAGTGTTGTTAACACCATACTTTTCGGTCGTCAAAGCAGCTGGATGGCTTTTACTTTTATCATATGAGGTTGCAAGATCACTTCCAACTTGTTGTCCAACATGGAATGACTGGAAAGCCTCGGAGAATTCTTTGGATGTAATGAATCTGTAAGGCTGATCTTTATGTAGCCAGTACTGTTTCTGATCCTTCTTTGATGTCACCTGCACCCAGAGATAAGCTTAGACTTGAAATATGTAGGGCATCTCAAGTTGTTATAAAAAACTACAATCATGCAAGTTGTTGAACATATAGAAGATGGTCACTTACTTCTTGCAAGAAATCAGCAACACCCTTCCTTTGTGGACATTTAAAACCCATAGATTCGAAAAAGGAGAGCACATGTATACGGGAACCCTGATACACTATGTAGCCATCAGATAAGAGTATAATGTCATCGAACAGCTCAAAAGTTTCTGGTGCTGGCTGCAAGAGAGATATGAGAGCAGTTCCTTGCAGAATGTGTACAGTATGCTGGAGTGCTTTTACAATTTGAAATGTTGTAGAACTGTCCAAACCAGTAGATATTTCATCCATAAAAAGCGCCCTTGCTGGTCCCACCAACATCTCTCCTGTAATCAATAGTATTAATTTATTAGCTACCGAACATTAGCCACCGAACATTAGCCTACACATCCATTAACTTTCTTTAGAGCTGTAAACTAATCCTAAGGCTTGTTTAACCTGTTGTAACACGCTTCTTTTGTCCTCCAGATATACCCCTAATCATCTGGTCTCCTACCATAGTGTCTGCACACACATCAAGTCCCAAAATCTGCAATAAAGAGAGAAATAATGAAATCAGCCATTGATGTTACATTTTCTGAATGTGACTGTGAAGATTTTATGGAATGTTCTTATACCTTCAGGACATAATCTGTGACCACACTAGCTTCTTGACCTGCTGTTGCAGCAGCCTGAATTAAGGTCACAAAGATGTAAGTAAAAATGACAAGGAAAGATTCACATAAAAAGATGCAAGTAAAACGACGAGGAAAGATTCACGTAAACTAGAATATTTTCTTGTACTTCTTGCACTAGTTTATCCCCTTCACAAACAACAACAATAGCATACTTAATAAGTTTTTTCATCAGTGTCCTACTGTTCGATAATTACATTAAGTCAGAAATTCCAGCTTACGAACAAAACTACAGAGTTTTATATGCAGTACAGACACCAAATCTTGTATTTGCCAAAACTTATGTTTTATAAATTGAATGTATCCAAATCAAAAGTTTTAGGTTCATTGACTTTCAGAAGCTTTGTTTTTTTTTTGCCACCTTTTCAGGCTGATGGCAATTAAATAAACTATAAAAGGACCACAGTATCATCTTTAATTGGATAATTTTTCCAGTTTCAGCTTTCAGGTAAGACTGTCAAGTCTGATATATTTCTTGGAACACAAAATGTACAATTTTTATAGGTTTCCTACCGGATTTTTCAGGTAATCCGAGATTTACCTTCATGTAGATGTCAACATCAGGATCGGGTTTAATATTTGCGTCTTTCTCTCTTCTTGCCAATTCTGCCAACATCTCTGGGAAAGATAGAGACATATATTATATACGAAAGTACTTTGTCTTGGTAGCAGATCAATCTTGCAAACTAAAAGTTATTACAATAAAATAACAAAAGCATAAGTATTTACAACTAACCGTAGCGTGATCCAACCCCCTGGCATCTTGCCGAGAAAGCCAAAGTTTCCCTCACGGTCATTTCTCCTATATGGAGATCATATTGGCTGATATAAGCAGCTGTTCTCTGGGGAACAAACTCCTTCATGCTGTGACCATTGTAAGTCACACTTCCAGTAGTCTATCATTGCACGTATTTTTCAAATCAGTTTCCAAATTTAACACAAAGTGACAAAATTCTTGAGCTAATATTAAAAAGTTCATCCAAAATTTGTAAGTTGCTGATAGTAAACCTTAAGGGTGGGATCGAGCTTCCCAGCCAAGGCAAGCATCAGTGTGGTCTTTCCTGAACTGGGAGGACCTAAAAGTAATGTCATCCTGTAGCACACCACAGGAAAGAACAGGATTGTAAAATAGATTCTTAAATATATATACCCTGGGAAAAAAAAATCATCCAATTCATCCAGAATAAATGTATAAATACATAAATTATCTGAATGCTCTTGACCACTGCATTAAGCTTACCTGCTAGGTTTGAGGACACCGCTAACGTCTTCAAGGATAGTTAATTTTTTCTTGTTATTAGGAAGTAAATGGAAAATGCCTAAAATTCCCTACACAGACCAAATAAAAATATAAATAAAATTTCTAACAAATATCAATAAATAACTATGTAACAAGACAAGTGTCTACATCTATCTGTTTTTACCTCCAGAATAGCAAGATTGAAGTTAATAAAAGAAGGCAAAGCTCTGCTTCCTACGAAAGCTTCTGCTTCGATATTCAAATTCTCGAATCTGACCTCAATTGTTGGTAATTCAACTCCAACTCTAACAAAATCAATCCAATCACAATTAAAAAACATACAATTTTCATGTATCAACAAATCACTAACAAAAAAAAATAAAAAATCACAAGATCCCATACATAATTCCACATATCAAGAATTCAATACCTATCGATTCGATCTCTGAGCTTCAACAAGAACTTCTCATTATCTTCTTCAGCAACCTTAACAAGCCTCTCAAGCAAATTCTTCCTCTGCTGCATTCCAAGATCATCAACATCAACTTCATCAAAACCAGCACCTTGTGATCCAAGAAGCAACCCTTTTCTCAACCTATCAAAAGTTGGTAATTTCTCAAGAGAAGCCCATTTCAAAGCCTCTTCATCATCCTCATCTCTTACAGATTTAGAGAACACATCCATACCCTGATCTCTCCATATTGAAGTACTTCCAGTTCTCATACTTCCCATTCTTACACTCCCCATTCTTTCCCTTGAACTCCTTCCACTTTGCCTTATACTATGACTAGCCCTGTATATATTAGCTCCATCCATCTTTACAAAAACCACTCAGAACCCACAAGATTTATCAAACTTCACAACAAAACAAGCTTATATCAAGAACCCAAACCTGGGTTTTCTTGCTCTCTACTCCCAGAGTTCACTTTCAAGAACTCATGCACACAAACACATGTAAGTATGTATGTGTAGTTAACTACTAGTTATAGTCTTTTTGTAATGGAAAGACAGAGAGAAACAGAAGGATGAAAGTCTGTACTTAAAAAAGTTAGTTGATTGACAATAAATTAAGGCCTAAAAAATAGAATATTTAAAGGATGAATTATTGGGTTGTGGGAGAAATTTGCAAGCCATCTTATTTGAAAAGTCAGGCAAGTCTAGAACAGGAGACATCCTTGAATATTTCTTGAGTTATAAATTTTTATTACAGCGGTCATGTGCTGCTGGTGTAATAATATAGTATAAATATTTATATAAGTTGAAGTCAAATATCTACAACCGAGTAAACTAGGTATGAACCCCACTTTGTTGGTATAGTTAAGATATTTCCATGAAAGTGGATTATTAGTGTCATGTTCAACCAGTGTGGCATGTTGCGTATTTATATGCAGTTTGGGGTAAATTGCGTTTGTTGTTGAGGATGGGTCATTGGAAATTTGAAACATAGGAAAGATCAGTTCAGACCAAATCTTGTGACCATGCATCTGGTACGTGATTAATGATGATACGACCCATCTCGATTGTCAATAGGACTTTGTCCCGGAGACTTAAAATTTGTTTCGTTTAAATTTATGTGTTTAATTTACATATATTTCAATAAATTTTAGTTTGACCTGAGATTGTAAATGACATAGACAATTAAAATTCAAGATTTTCGTCACTAACCGTACACTGTAAACAGAAATATTACATGTTATAATTATATGCATAAGTGTGATATTTTCATTTTTCTCAATTGAACACATGGATTTTTGATAAATGGTAAAAAAAAAAAAAAAATTGAATACCTAACATTTTCCTTTTTCATTACTTGGTAATGGTATCTCTCCTAATAATTGGGTATTCTAATATTTCTATATTAAATAAAATATATTTATTTTTAACACATTTTTAGTAAAAATAATTTAATTTTTAGTAAAAATAATTTAATAAATCATGATACATAAATATATTTTAAATTTAACATTATATTTTAAATAGCAACTTGAATTTAACTGTATTCATTCATAATAAAAGATAATATTAAATTATTTTCATTAAATCATATTCTACTATGAAATTTAATATAATAATGTTTACTGCTCAGAACAAAAATTTCCCAAATCTCCGACTTGGAGGGGCGTGGATCGAATCTTATAGTGAAACTAGTCGACATAGTCGCGCTGCGCAGCAGCCCTAACTATATATTCTTTAAAAATTACAAATCAGGAT
>PHNY01270207.1:481-11129 GCA_003724115.2 Anethum foeniculum | reverse complement strand
CTTACATGTGCTTGTGTTTTTAACTTTAGTATCACTATACTTATGATCAATGAGATGTGATCATCAGTTAACAAACACACCAGTCTCAATGCATTACTATTGTCCCTTAATAATAATACTTTACTAGGGATTTTAGGAATATCGATACTATTCTCATAATCTCATTTCTAAGTCACGTACTTAGAGATATAAAATGCATATCATATTCCAAGGACATTTATTAATCTAATAATTAATATCGCAGTAACTAAGATCGAATAAATTATAAATAAATAATCGATAGAACATTAACATTAATAATCCAAATGTCTTACATCAAAAACATAATAGTGTTGTCTCTAGGGCACAAACACTAATAGGTAAATCATTTGCTCAAAAAAAGAAAAGAAAATTAAAAAAGCAACAAGTAAAAAAATTCAGATAAATCTACCTACACATGTTGAAAGTCTTGGCTTGTCTTCATCATCGTCATGTTTTACATCTTGCATATAGGCTAAAGTACATATATTCGTCGTATTCACTGATGTCATGTGTAATAGAATGCAACTTTTAAAAATAGTTTCTATATCTTCACCAAACAACTGAGAATAAATTAAAACCACAGACCATCCTCATGCCTCAGTAGTACTCCCATTGCATGTACATAGCAAACCTTACTTCATGCCACAATTTCTGAACCAGCTCATGCATACTGTTGTATCAACTAATACAGGGGAGAGAAACATAACCGAGATAACCTTACAGTGGAACATCCATCTGTCAACTACAAAGTCTAACGAGCAGTAAAGTTCCATAATACACAGATAGAGAATATGTATGTCACTACCTTGCTCGTCCTCTTTGTCTCGTCTATCATTTTCCAGACGCAGATAATGATAAAAGATGTACCTGATCAAAATAATAAAACACTAACTTGTACAACAAAAGTATCAAATATATACGCAGAACAAAACAAAACATGACGGCACCAGTCTTCATTAATCACTTTTCGGGAAAGAACTTGAGACGAACCTAGAATCTTCATTAACGCCATAAAATAAACAAAAAGGTGTCAACCGAAAACTAGAAGTAAAAATGAGGCACGACAGATCAAAATAATATTACCACACAAATCCTCAGTAGTCACTTCTCTCTCGATATTACTCGCCAGAAACTTCGAATCGTCATAAAAAAAAACACCAAAAGATGCAATTAGAATAGCATCCACAGAAAACTAGCAATAGGCATGATAACAAGATCAAAATTACATTACCGCATAATTTCCTTTTAAATCACCTCCGGACATAACTACTCAAGGGAAACCTAGAATTTTCATCAACAACAGGACCAAAAAAATTCCGATAATTAAGATCGAAATATAATTACTGCACAAACTTCCTCATTAACACTTTTCGGACAAAATTACTCCCAGAATCATAGAATCTTTAACACAACCACCAAATGAATATCAATAGTTAAGCATCAATTCAAACCTAGCACAAAAGTTAACACTGGGCACGAGAATTAAACTCAAAATAAGTACCATAGCCATCTTAATGAGCCATGAATTGTCTACATTATCATCTTTGCGTATAAATACATTTAGTTGCTGCAAAAACAATTGCTTTCATCATCATGTTAACTTTAATAAATAACATTCCACGAAATCTAATTAGAATATACATATCTTCACCCAAATTCATAAGAAACTAAAATGCAGAATAAGAATAAGAACCATTAACCTCCTTACGCTAAGGATAGAGATAGCTTCCTTATAACTACTGTATACATATATGGGAGGGGGGATAGAGAGAGTTGATGATCATCATATCTGTCCAGTATAATCCATTATCTAAAAAATACATCTATATATAAAGTACATATATAACAGTATAAGCATATACATCAATTCGCACAGAAGAATGAGGAATGTCATATTACAAACTAAGGTGTACACATTTGCAAGTAGTTAAGGTCAATGAGAGAAAGAGACTATCCGGAGACTGTTTTGAGAACGAAAAAGATAGATATTGAAGTTATTTCTTGGGCCCAATTACACAGAGAGAGAGAGAGAGAGAGAGAGAGAGAGAGAGAGAGAGAGCTGTTTTGAACTTATTTCTTTGGCCTAATTACACAGAGAGAGAGAGAGAGAGAGAGAGAGAGAGAGAGCGAATTTTTGTAGTAAATTCAGTCCACTAGTTTAACTAAATTTTCACTGGTTGGGTCGATAAATAATTATTAATTATGTTCTTTAAGAATTACTGTATATGCAGTCACTTAAACAATAATGTACAATTTGATAGAGCTTAAAAAATAATGCATAATTTAATCTTGCATATACCATGGCCAATAAAGCTGAAATAAAATGACTTTCAGTGTAGCAAACATGTTTCCACAAAGAAGAAAGTACATATCATGAGCACGAAAAAAGAATAACAAACTCAATAAAACAACGATTAATAAAAGATTGAGATACACATTGAAAGAGTCATGACAGTTCTTGCATCTTGCAGGCAAGCCAAAACATGCAATCATATTCAACCATGCCAGAAGTGGAAAACTACAATTCAAATACAAAGTTTCTAAATCTTCACCAAACAATTGAGAATAAAACTAAACCATAGACTAACCACGATATTATGCCCCTTGCATTAACCTACCATAACCTCAATATCCTTTACACCTGATCAATTTCTGAACCATTCACGCCAACTGCAATATTCAATAATAAACGGAAGGGAAAACAACAGTAGCCAGATGTAACGTACCAAAAAAGTCTATAAGTCTGACCAGCAGTAATATTGAATAACACACCAATAGAGAATTCAAAGGGTACTACCATACTTATCCTCTTCCTGTCCTGTTTCTTTCTCTTATAATACACAGATAAAGATTTCAAACGTGTGTAATATCATAATCAGGCACATAACACAATAAACTGATTGATTTAAATGGTAACAAATTCCTACCCAAAAGGAAATCAGATACTACCGCACAAGTCCTCATTAGTCACCTTCAGACGGGCCAAATTACGAGAGGAATCAAGAACCTTTATTAACACTACCACCAAAGCATCAACCAAAAACTAGCAGAAAGTTGATATCAAGCACCTTATATCAAACAAGTATACCATAAAAATCTCGAAAGAGGGAGAAAGAGGCTAATAAGACCATTACTATCTTAGTCCAACAATTTAATTAAAATTATTTATTTGTTGGTTAACTAAATAATTTTAAAATTATTGTACATTTAAGTAATTAAATTATAACGTATAATTTAGTCTTGCATACCACGCTAAATAAAGTTGAAACAATGTTAAATTTCTGCACAGCCAACATGTTCAAACAAACAAAAAACAAGACAACAAAAGAGAAAGGGTATAATATGAATACAAAAAAAAAAAAAAAAAAAGAACAAAAACCAATGATTTAAAAAAGATTAAGGTAACTCTACCATCACACGTTTAAAGTCATGACTCGTTCTTTATCGTCACCCCCTGAAGTGTCAAACATCTTGCATACAAGCACAAACATGCATTGATCATATTGGTTAATGCCACAAGTAAAAAACAACTACTAAACAAAACATCAATATATTCACCAAGTAATTGAGAATAAATTAATCCAAACCAGAGACCATCCTTGGTAGTATGCCCGTTGCATGTGCATACCAAACCCTCAAATTCCTTTACACCAATTCAATTTCTGAACCATTAACACCAATTGTAATATTAAATAATTCATAGTAGGAGAAACGTTAATAGCCAGAGAAAACGCACAGTAAAACGTCCAAATCTCAACTACAAAGTCTAACCAGCTGTAATTTCAAATAAAACACAGATCGCGAAAAGTTATGTTATTATCATACTCATCCACCTGTCTCGGTTCTTTTTCCTTGCATACACAGATAACGATCTAAAACATGCCTGATCATAATCAGCAAACAACAC
Source organism: Anethum foeniculum (assembly GCA_003724115.2). Taxonomy (NCBI): domain Eukaryota; kingdom Viridiplantae; phylum Streptophyta; class Magnoliopsida; order Apiales; family Apiaceae; genus Anethum; species Anethum foeniculum. The sequence goes on along the minus strand of PHNY01270207.1, from coordinate 7,201 downwards.
AATAAATTAATTGATCACAATACCTACGCAAAATGAAATCAAATATTACCGCACAAGTCCACCTCATTAATAACTTTCGGACAAATTACGAGAGACCAAGAATATTTGTCATCACCACCACCGCCATCACTAAAAGATAGAGAAACATCAACTTGAAAAGTAGCAGATAGTCAAGATCAGGAACCTAAGGAAGATTACCTCTATATATTAATACCTCTAGTTCATGCCAAAGCACAGACTTCGACTAGGAACATCTTACAACCTCTGACGAGAGTTTCAAGTACTTCACCAGATTGCATACGAGAATATAATAGAGAAAAGAACTGTTAACTTACCGAACTAAAAAGAATTCTCAAAAGCACATCTATTTCTTAAATGAGATATTAAACCTTTCAAAATAAGAAATAAACATGCAAAACCGAAATAATAAGTCCGGAAATAGCTGTTTTAAGCAAAAAGTTAAATACAAAGTCTATGTAAACCACATAACTCACCTTAGAGCACAAGAATGACGTATCGCCCTTTCAAAGTTTCACTTAAAAAGTTCCATTGTAACAAATCCTGGAAAAGAAGGTGGTTTGGGATGGTAAAACAATTTAATTAAAAAAATTTATTTGTTAGTTAATTAAAAAATCATATTCTTATTTCTTATAGTATTATCATATGTTCAAGTAATTAATAGTAGTGCATAAATTAATCTTGGATACCACAGTCAATCAAGACCAACTGACAAAGTAAAATTCCTGTAGAGCAGACATTTTAAAACAAACAAGAAATAGAACCACAAAGATACGACAATGACAATTTTAAATCAGCAAACAAAAACAGAATGTTGTCACACAGCTATAAATTATGATCAGCCAGACTCCTCCCCTGGTAAAAAATGCAACTGATTTGATACAGCAACGACCTCTGAAGGTTCTATCTTAAAGTTCCCACATTAAAGATTCTGAGAAAGAAAGTGGTCTTGGAGAGAAAGATATATAATCTAATGATTTAAGGAAAGATAATCTATGAAGACCATTAATGCACAAGCCATTTTTACCAAACCTCTGGTAGACCTCAAGATCGAGCGATTTTCAGAATCACCAACAGCAATTAGCAAAATCACCTTAAAATCGTTGCTCCAAGAACGATGCGCTTCCTGAGCTGGGAAAAATTTATGGAGCTCGCAGAGATGTTTACTGAGCATTAGTTACAAGTACATAATTGCACATAAGCTAAATATGTAGTTCATGGTAAAAGCCCACCAAGTAGTTTCAGGTTTGACTAGTTACCAAAAGCAAGTAATAAACATATGTCCATACCCCACCAGCTTTAGCCAGACAAAAGTTGTGATGACAATTTTGCATACCATGGTCATTAGAGCTGAAACCAAGTTAAAATTTGGTAGAAAAACATGTTTAAATAGACAAGAAACAAAGAAAAAGGGCATATCACGAGAAAAGACAAACAAATTCAAAAAGCAATGAATAACAAAGGCTAAAAGAACTATTCTACAATAAGTTTAGTAAAACAATTTAATAAAAAAATTTATTTGTTAGTTAATTAAAAAATCATATTCTTATTTCTTAACAATTCTATAGCAAGTTTAGTAAAACAATTTAATAAAAAAAATTATTTGTTAGTTAATTAAAAAATCATATTCTTATTTCTTATAGTATTATCATATGTTCAAGTAAGTAATAGTAGTGCATAAATTAATCTTGCATACCACAGTCAATGAAGACCTACTGAAAAAGTAAAAATCCTGTAGAGCAAACATTTTAAAACAAGAAATAGAACCACAAAGATACGACTATGACAATTTTAAATCAGCAAACAAAAACAAAATATTGTCACAGCTATAAATTATGATCAGCCAAGACTCAAATGAAAAAGTGAGGCAAAAGAAAACCCCTCCCCTGGTAGAAATGCAACTGATTCGATACAGCAACGACCTCTCAGGGTTCTATCTTAAAGTTCCCACAAAAAATTCTGAGAAAGAAAGCGGTCTTGGAGAGCAAGATATATAATCTAATGATTTAAGGAAAGATAATCTATGAAGACCATTAATGCACAAGCCATTTTTGCCAAACCTCTGGTAGACGCCTTAAGATCAAGCGATTTTCAGAATCACCAGCAGCAATTAGCAAAATCACCTTAAAATTGTTGCTCCAAGAACGATGCGCCTCCTGAGCTGTGCAGAGATGTTTACACAGCATTTGTTACAAGTACATAATTGCATATAAGCTAAATATGTATTTCATGGTAAAAGCCCACCAAATAGTTTCAGGTTTGACTAGTTACCAAAAGCAAGTAATAAAAATACTTCCATACCCCACCAGCTTTAGCCAGGCAAAAGTTGTGATGACAGTTTTGCATATTAGAGCTGAAACCAAGTTAAATTTTGGTACAAAAACATGTTTAAACAGACAAGAAACAGAACCACAACGAAAAAGGGGCAAATCATGAGCACGAAAAAAGACAAACAAATTCAAAAAGCAAAGAATAACAAAGGCTAAAAGAACAACTCTACAGTAAGTTTATTCAAACAATTTAATAAATTTTTTTTTGTTAGTTAATTAAAAAATCATATTCTTATTTCTTATAGTATTATCATATGTATAAGTAATTAATAGTAGAGCATAAATTAATCTTGCATACCACAGTCAATCAAGACCAGCTGACAAAGTAAAATTCCTGTAGAGCAAACATTTTAAATCAAACAAGAAATAGAACCACAAAGATACTACAATGACAATTTTAAATCAGCAAACAAAAACAAAATATTGTCATACAACTATAATTTATGATCAGACAAGACTCAAATGAAAACCTGAGGCAAAAGCAAACCCCGCCCCTGGTAGAAAATGCAACTGAATCGATGCAGCAACGACCTCTCAGGGTTCTATCTTAAAGTTCCCACATTAAAGATTCTGAGAAAGAAAGTGGTCTTGGAGAGAAAGATATATAGTCTAATGATTTAAGGAAAGATAATCTATGCGCCTATTTCATTCGACGTTCCGGGGCGGGGGCCCGCCCGATTCGACCTAAGACCATTAATGCACAAGCCATTTTTGCCAAACCTCTAGTAGACGCCTCAAGATTAAGCGATTTTCAGAATCACCAACAGCAATTAGCAAAATCACCTTAAAATCGTTGCTCCAAGAACGATGCGCCTCCTGAGCTGAGAAAAATTTATGGAGCTCGCTGAGATGTTTACACAGCATTTGTTACATAATTGCATGTAAGCTAAATATGTATTTCATGGTAAAAGCCCACCAAATAGTTTCAGGTTTGACTAGTTACCAAAAGCAAGTAATAAACATACACCCATACCCCCACCAGCTTTAGACAGACAAAAGTTGTGATGACAGTTTTGCATACCATGGTCATTAGAGCTGAAACCAAGTTAAATTTTGGTACAAAAACATTTTTTAAACAGACAAGAAACAGAACCACAAAGAAAAAAGGGCATAGCATGAGCACGAAAAAAGACAAACAAATTCAAAAAGCAATGAATAACAAAGGTTCAGATAAATCTACCAGTACACGTCTGAAAGAGTTGGGACTTGTCTTTACCATCGTCACCCCTGTTAAGTATTACATCTTGCATAAAAGCCAAAATATATGCATTCGTCTTATTCAGTGGCGTCGGTCACGTGTAAAACGCAACTTTTAAACATAGTTATATGTCTTCACCAAACAATTAAGAATAAAATCAAACCAGAGACCATCCTCTATAGTTCTCCCATTGCACGTACAGAGCAAACCTTTAAAATCCTTCACAACACAATTTCTGAACCACTCGCGCAACCTGTTGTATTATTCTAAATACAGAAAAGAGAAAAATTACTGAGATCACCTACTGGGGAACGTCCATTTTTCAAGTACAAAGTCCAAAAGTACACAGATTGAGAATACGTTATCACTACCATACTCATCCTCCTGACTCGCTTTTAACAAGTAAATAATGATCTAAAACGTGTCTGATGTTTCTGAAACTGATTAAAACGACAACAGTAACAAATACCTACTCAAAACAAACCAAATATGACCACACAAGACCTTATTAGTCATTTTCCTGTTTCATTTCTTTCTCTTGTAACACACATAATGATCTAAAATGTGTGTGATAATTAGCAAACAACACAATGAACTGAGTGATTCGACTACAATAACGAATTCACACCCTGAACAAAATCAAATATTACCGCACTAGTCTTCCTCGTCAGTTACTTTTGGACAACATTATGAAAGTAACGCAGAATCTTCATCAACATCACCAAAAAAAAACATAACATCAACTGCAAACTAGCAGAAGGTCAACATCAGGCACAATAGAGAAAGATCAAAATAACAAACTAGACGTAGTTATGAGTTTGATTTTATCACTACCTTGGTGTATTTATGGCTCTATTTTCCACCCAATCAAAGACTCTCATCCTATTCAGTATTCACCAACTGGTTCTGCCACTAATCTCCGATGGGAGGATGAGAGTTTCTATTACTTCACCAGATTGCATACGAAAAAATTATAGAGAAAAGAACCCTCAACTTACTAAACAATATAGAATTCTCAGAAGCACATCAAAATCTTCAAGGAAAAGTAAACTCCTCAAAAATAAAGTCTGGAAGTAGAAAACATCCAACGCAGATATTAGATGTCAGGGATCAGCAGTAAACAGTTGTTCAGCATAAAGTAAAATACAAATCTAAAGTGAACCACATAAACTCCCCTTAAAGTACCAAAATGATGTATCGACTATCAACCTGTCAAAGTTTCGTATTAAAAGTTCACAAGTAACAAGTCCTGAGAGAGAGAGAGAGTTATTATAGTAAAAAATTTCCACTAATTTAATTAAATAAATTCATTGGTTAGTTAACGAATAATTATTAATTATATTATTCAAAATTACTGTATATTCAAGTAACTTAAACAACAATATATAATATAATTTAGCATTAAAAAACAATGTATAAAATCTTGCATACCATTGACGGAAAAGCTGAAACAAAGTTAGCATTCTGTACATCAAACATGTTTAAACAAACAAGAAACAGAACCACAAAGAAGAAAGTATATATCATGTACACAAAAAAGAATAAAAAAATCAATAAAGCAACAATGGATAAAAGATTGAGATTACTCTGCCGTTACGCTTCAAAAGAGCCATGTTTTGTCCTTTTCATGGTCACCCCGGTAGTGTCACACATCTTGCATGCAAGCCAAACCATCCCAAATTAAAACACTACAACTTCAATACAATGTTTCTAAATCTTCACCAAACAATTGAGAATAAAATCTAACCAGAGGCCATCCACGATAGTATGCCCATCGCATATACATATCAACCTCAAACCCCTTTACTGCTGAACAATGTCTGAAACATACCCACATGATAACCCTGTCGTTATCCTGTCTCGTAATACACATCTAATAATCTAATATGTATGTTGTCAAAATCAGCAAAAAACAAAATGAACTGATCAATACGACATCAGTAATGTATCTGCCCAACACGAGAACATATATAATTATCTTACAAGAGTCCTTTCAATTAGTGCCGCTTCCAAAAAGATTCTGAGAAAACTAGAATACTTACTTCTTCGACAAAACCAAAAAAAGGCAAAGCATCAACAGAAAACAAGCAGAAAGTTATTATCAGGCACTATAATGAAGATCAAAAATAAATGTAACATAACCATCTCAAAGAAGACCTAAGAAGGCTTTATCATCATCACCTTGGTGTATTTATACCTCTAGTTCACATCAAAGCACAGATTCTCATCCGACTCACTTACAAATTCTGCCACTAAGAGCATCCTACAGCATCTAACTAGAGTTTCTGTATCTTCACTGGAATGCATATGAAAAGATAATAGAGAACAGCACCGTCAACTTACTCAACTAAAACAGATTTTGCAGAAGCACATTTTTTTCTTCAATGAGGAAATATTTCCCTGATTAGCCCAAAATGATGTACAGACCTCTCAAAGTTCCATGGTCCATGTTAAAAGTTCCCAAGTACAAAATCCAAAGAAAGAGGCAGCAAGTACAAAATCCAAAGAAAGAGGCAGAGAGGGGGAGAGAGAGAGAGAGAGAGAGAGAGAGAGAGATAGCAATAAAATAAATCACATACGGTCACAAATGCAGCATATTAACGGCTTAGAGGCCACATGTCCAGCTGAGGTAATCGACAAAATCGACTAATCATCGTGTACCCACTCAGCAAGACGGGACAATCACTTTGTGCGTAAATTTCAATAATACACAGATAGAAAATACGTAGTTACTACCGTTCTCGTCCTCCTTACCTCGTTTATCTTTTTAAAACATGCAGATACTGATTTAAAACGTACCTGATCAAACTTAAAAAATATTGAAACTTATTGATACGACAAAAGTAACAATTACNTATATATATATATATATATATTGCGGTTTGCGATTGCGGTTCGATTTTATGCGGTTATTTAAAATCAAATCCGCATCCAATCCACAAATATGCGATTTTTCTAATTTCAATCCGCAGTCAATCCGCATTTTGCGATTATCCGCAAATTGCGGTTCGATTGCGAGCGGTTGATGCGATTGAGCGGATTACATGTACACCCCTAGTTCTCGTCCTCCTTACCTCGTTTATCTTTTTAAAACATGCAGATAATGATTTAAAACGTACCTGATCAAACTTAGAAAATATTGAAACTTATTGATACGACAAAAGTAACAATTAT
>PHNY01270192.1:839-14036 GCA_003724115.2 Anethum foeniculum | reverse complement strand
CAAGGTTTAAAAACTTTCTGGTGGATTTAACTCTCCACCAGAGATATATATTGATGAAGATCTATGTGATACAAATTGTACACAGCTGCTTACAAGTGATTTTAGATACATAGTGTTTTTCTTGAGTTTCTCAATTACTCTGAAATTATTTGCTACACTTGGTTTATATACTACCAAGTTACACGTGCAATAAGACCAATATAAAATATTTTAACAGCTAGGTCCAAGCACATGCTTCTTCATTTCTCCATCCAATGTAATCTGGGGGAGGGGGAATACAGCATCTTTGAACGCCTTATTTTGCACTGAAATGGAAATGCTTCATGATCTTCTAAAAACCTTAATCAGGCTGCCACATTCATTTTGTATACAATCAACCCATGTGACTCTGTCAGCCCATGTCAAGTCACTGTCAACTGCTATCTGGTAGTCATCTGTCGAAACTTCACTGGAATTTATTGGTATCTTGTTAGGAGGGGTGGGAACCCCACATGAAGACGCTGAAAAAGAAAGAGAAAAAGATGACTACCATCATAAAGACTCGTTGTCATTACAGACTAATTAAGGAGGTGGTGAGGTGACACAACATAGTATAGCATGCAGGGATGTTTTGTACTAGGAATTCTAAAATTACATTTCTCTAATCCAAAAATGAATAAGCTGAAGTCTAGGGTTCTTAAGAAGATTATTTTTTTATTCAACAAACATTCAGAGCGTATGATTGTTACATTTAATGCAAAGACTTATTCCTATCAGAATCGATGAACATGCGATGTACATTTGGCTTTCAGGAAAATGCTGATGAAGCTACAATATGGAATGCAATTTAAGGCAGTTGTATCATGGCGAAGGTTAATTAGTACTTCAATTTTTTCTTTATAATTTTTTTTAAAGATGTAATGGCATCAGAGTAGAGTCAACTATAATGGACCGATTTTAGAGAGCTGAGAAATTAACCTAAAGGGAAATATAGGGATCTTTTTTTCTAACACGTAATTTTGTTCCAAGCTTTTGACAGTTAAATATTCTATCAAGTTTCCATAATTCCAAATCTGTCATCTTTTGATAGGCATCACACGCGAAGAAAAGGTCCCCACTGTAGTAGTTTCTACAAATATTTCTTTCGATGAAACATTTTCTCTGGGCAAAAAATTTGTACTGGAGTTTGAATCCCTTTGTTGTTTTAATAAAAAGCTTTGTTGCTGCAGTTATATTTGGAAAATTCAAGGATATAACTATTGTAGCTAATGTGGTGGTTGTGTCACAGTCTTTCTGTAAAATATATTAAACAAACAAATGAGTCGAAACCCATTAAATATATTGAGGCTCAAATGTATTTAAGGCTATCAAGTGGCCCATTTTGTAAAAGCCCATTTGGGCTCATTTTGTGAACGACAAAACTAAATCAATAAAAAAAATACTTACATCGGACCAGAGAAAAGGTATCCTCTTTGAAGAAGAAGAAGAAGAAGAAAAAAAAGAAAAAGAAGAACAATGGGAAAAAGGGAGAACTTCTGCTACATCTGTGAGCGTGGGTTTGACAGTGAAAAACAGATGGAAAAGCACAATAAGGACATTCATAGCAAGACAACCATACCTATTATGTGTATTTTTGACAAAACATATGATTAAGTGGCATAATGGTATGATATTGCGTGGAGTAATTGTAAAATCCAGGTTCGATTCCTACAAAAAATAAATGTTTTTCAATGAATAAAAAATGTAACGATAATTTAGACATTTTAAATTGAATAAAGAATGCAGGGCGAAATTGTATTTTGACATGGAATAAAATAACTCACTAATTTTATCTCCATTTTCTGCTATTATATAGATAAAGGATTTGTAAGCTCTAAATAAATAATAATAAATTGATTGACGGAAATAAACCATAATTTGTGTTCTTAGTAATAATATTTGTTATTTGTTTTGATTCTATGTTTTTGTGTTTGACGCAAACCAAATTAATTCTACATACTCCAGGAAATAAACCATAATATAGTATCATAAATGATAATTTGAAATCAAAACATAAAACATGCATAGCATTGTTCTGACAACCAAATAAACCAATCCTCAATCTTCAAACAACCTGAGTTTTCTTCCTCCTCGAATCTCGAATAGGCACATAATTAATGGTAGGTTCAGGCGGGTACTATGTATTATTTTTTTCATTATCTGAAACACTAGTAATGACTATCAAAGTTGATTAGGATGTTTAATTATTAATCTAATAATTTGTAATTCCTAAATAAATAATAATTAATCGACTAGCAAAAACATGATATTACTATTAATTAAACAATTCTAAATAAATAATAGTAAATTGATGAAGAGTAGTATACCCAGTGTTTAGAGGCAACGTGATCCAACATCTCAGAGATCGTTGCGAAGATGGTGCTGCAAATGTTGCAATCAACCGGGTCCCCGTGCTTGAACAGCTTCCTATGAATTTCCTTGTTGTGGTCATTCATCTTTTCTTCACTGCAAAATACTCGATTACATGTGTAACAATAATTCTCTTTTTTCCCCATTATTGTTGTTTTTCTTCTTCTTCTTCAAAGACAATAGCAGCGTAAAAAAATTTTATTGACTAAATTGAGCCGGCTTCTACAAAATGGGCCAAAATGGGCCACTTAGTATTTTTATTAGATTTTTTTGTAGGATAGACTTGTTAAATTTAAAAAATTATTTTGGCTTTTATATCAACTGATTTTATGTAAATTTAAGAAAAAAAAATTCGTTCATGTTCAGACAAATTTATACCAAACAGCATCCACTTGAAGCAATTTTTATCCCTTAATCATGGTTTTGCAGTAAAATATGAGAATTACAAAATGACACACAAACTGCTCGACAAAATGCCAAATTTTATTAGTTTCGACAAAATGACAAAATGCACTTGAAGCACACTCTCCCTCGCATTTTATTAGTTTCGAGACTTCTTGGCAACTTACGATTAGGCAAACATCTACATGGGAAGGCTATCAAATATCTTTAAAATATACAAAAAAAGAGAGATAGGAATTGGAAAATTACGAAGTGCTTTTCATGCATGTGATCCTCTACTTCAGTAGCGATATCGAAAATATTGTTTCACTTGGCACAATCAAATAAATCTTCTCGTTTATACATGTCGCGATGTACATCGTTATTATGATCTTTCATGACCCTCTAATCGTCAGTAAGAAACACACGACCATACCTGTAACAGTAGTTTTCAAACCTTCCCATCTTGTATTCCTTCCAAAGATTAACGAACGATTATTGTTGTTTGTTGTTTTCTAAATCCAAGTTCGATTCCTACTAAAAATAAATGTTTTTTAATGAATAAAAAATGCAACGGTAATTTAGACATTTTAAATTGAATAAGAATGCAGGGCGAAATTGTATTTTGACATGGAATAAAACAACTCACTAATTTTATCCCCATTTTTTGCTATTATATAGATAAAAGATTTATAAGCTCTAAATAAATAATAATAAATTGATTGACGGAAATAAATCATAATTTGTGTTCTTAGTACTAATATTTGTTATTTGTTTTGATTCCATGTTTTTGTGTTTGACGCAAACCAAATTAATTCAACATAAATAAACCACAATATAATATCATAATTCATAATTTGAAACCAAAGCATAAAAATTGTTCTGACAACCAAATAAACCAATCCACAATCTTCAAACAACCTGAGTTTTATTCCTCCTCACTCCTCAGCCTCTGCCTTTGTCTCATCAAAACACAGTTTGAAGATTTGATCTCCCATGTTCCTTCCTCTATTATCTCTATCTTCTATATACTCCAAATCTTCAAATCTCCAATATCCTTCATTGCTAATAACAAGAGTAACGTGAAGCAGCCAAAATACCTGCCCGAATCCATAATTCGCATAATACTATTAGTAATTCCTGTCAAGTCACTAGTCCGGTTCAAAACGGTTGAAAAGAACTAGCTAAGAATTATACATGTCGCTTATACATGACACAATCAACTGGATCTCCTCGCTTATACATGTCGCGATGTACATCAGTATTGTGATCTTTCATTACCCTCTCATCGTCAGTAAGAAACACACGACCACACATGTAACAGTAGTTTTCAAACCTTCCCATCTTGTATTTTTTCCAAAGATTAACGAACGATATTATTGTTTGTTGTTTTCTATTGGACTTCACTTTTTAGGTTGAATGTTGAACCTGGTGTGTTTAGTGTGTTTAGTGTGTTTATATAATGGATCTAAGTGTGTTCATGTGTTCGTCAACCCAATCAAATTGACCCAACCCAGTCCTCTTTTAGGCCGTTTAAACTGATTAAATAAAATCCGATACTTGGTTGGGTTGAAAAAATTTTAAACCGAATTAAATGGGTTGGGTAAGGGTTTTAGATTTTTCGCCTAACCCAACCCAATTTAACTTAAAAGTCTTGTTCGATAATTTAAATATAATCTATATACTATATGTAATTATATATTATTTCATGTGTGTGCATATGACTTACGACATAATATACAATACTAAAATTTGAATTTTAATCAAATTCAAATAATGGTACTATAATCGTAAGTTATACCTATTTTAGTTTATTTAAATTTTTGAAATGAGCGATGATATATAGTATTAATTTTTTTTATATAAAATCATTTAACCCGTTCAAACCGACCCAATCCAAACCGATGCACGGTGGGTAGGGTTAGGTTACGAAATTATATTTTATGGGTTGGGTTTAAAAAAATTAAACCGATTTAATTGGGTCGGGTTGTAAAACCGCCGCCAACCCGGCCCATGAACACCCCTAAATGGATTTGACCCATTTGCTCTTTTGGAAAAATTTAAAATAAGTATTACTCCTATATTTAAACGTTACATGAATGATGCTTAATCAAAAGCCCTTTCAACATACAAGAATAAATAAACAAATAAACAGAAAGCATATGTCTCTGTTACAATCCTTGTCAAAATTTACTTTACTCAATCACGAATCTTTGGCACCAAGAGTAAGTGTTCGAGTCGGGGAATTGTGAGGCCAAACTGCTCCGTCTTATCCAAGTATGAGTCGAAGTTATGATAAATTAGAGGAAAAAAATAAGAAACATAAATTATGTTAGTTAAATTTGTTAAGGCAAGTTGAATTATGCATGTGCCAACGAGGACAAAACTTCAAAAAATGTTCCATTTCAATATTAATTTTAATTTTTTTCATATTATACTAAAAAAAGTCAAAAACCTCCTTTCTCATTTATAAACTTCCGTAAAACAACACACGTGACACGCCCCAACTCATCTCTCTATAATATGATTGTTGTGATACATTTATAAAAAATTAATTGATCAATATAAAAGACAGAGATCTCTTGAGCTTCAACGTGAAGGTTGAAATTTAAAATAATCGAATTGATCAATAACGAGAGTTCATTCCACATTTTGATATTAGGAGATCAGTCTCCACAAAGCTGCATTAACAAAAAAGGTATATCAAAAATGAAATACAATTTAAACTCCAATATAAAACACATTCAGGCATAATATCAACCATGAAATAACAAATTATAAAGACACCCTTCAAATTATAAAAATTAATTTATAAATTAATTTTTTTTAAATTAATTTGTAGAAAACGCTAACAAAAGTAGCGTTTTGGTTGTATACCAAAACATTTTAGTCCATTCAACCCAATAGTTACAATTTTTTAACTGTTAACTGTACATGTAAAGTTATTAAATGTGTCATTAATAAATATTTAATTGGGGAAAAAAGATTGCATACACCTTCGAACAGGAAATAATATTTTTCAGTAACTATTATTTTATAGCTATTTATTGTGATATCATTTTTTCAACAAATACGTTATACGTAAATGAATTATATTAGAATACAATAGCTGTAGCAAAAAGTTTGTTTTAAACAAGAAAGATCATACTTTAATCGCTGTACATGCAAAGATAATCGCGAAAATGTAGTAAATAAAATTTTAATGTCAAATAAGAAAATACCCGTAAGACACTAACTCTTTCTAGGCAACATGAAAATAATAAATGAAAAAAAATATTATTGCTACATGTGTACCTCTGTCTTTTATAGAAAAAAGTATATCATCGTTACTATCATAGAATCTTTGTAGTCATTAATTTCCCCTTTTTTACATATTGAAGTATTTTATACTTTAAACAAAAAGCTAATTGCGTATAACAAATTTACAACTATAATATGAACTTATGAATTTTGTATTAGATGAATGTGTTTTTGTAATATGTAAATAAAGTTTTTTACATAATACTAAATGGGCACCGGCCACCACAGTGGGCTTGGCCTCTTTTTTGAAAACCCATCCAATAATTTTTTTGTAAAAAGCAGGTAGCTAAGTCGTTTTGGGAGTCCCAAGACACGTAATTGGGCTCCCGCTGGAATTGCTTTTAGGCCTATGCTGGATTTTATGAGCCCTAACTTAATAAAAAATCAAGTAGACATCATTCTCGACAAAATGGACTTGATATCTCTAAAATACGAAATCATATTGCGAGGGCACCTAATAGATCGAAAAACAAGATAATATTGAATGATAATAACAAGAACAAGTATGTAATTTTCTTCTGTTGTACCTTAAAAGAGTGAAAAAAAAAAAAGAGAAATGGTTGTACCTAATATCACAGGTGATATATTTCTTATCGGCCTTGTACTCTAAAACTTATGGGCCAGGCCCAACCAATGATATACAGTTTTTATATAGATGAGCCAGGCCCAAGAAAATTGAACACTGAGCAATATGTAAATGAAAAAAGAATACAGCAGACGTGCATGCTCTCTCCTTCTGATATTCCTGAGATGTAGGACTTGAATGGAAATACCTGATATCCACGTTTTGCAATCCTAGGCTAAAGAAGGATTCTGAAGCAAAAGTTTTTTTAGTCATTCTAGAACTGCCCAAGTTGTGTTAATCAACTAAGGGGTTATTCTAAGAAAATAATAAAACAAACATGGTCCTCTACAAATAGTAAGAATCCAGTGTACATAGGTCTTCATCAATTGTAAGGAAAAAAAGAAACAGCACTCTAGAGTGTGTACAGCTTAAATTTAGAGGAGATCTCTCCTCCAAAACATCGATCAGCTTCAAACTTAATATGACAAAATGGTCTTGATATCTCCAAAATCCGAAATCATATTGGGAGGCCACCTAATAGCTCAACCACGACAAGACAATCTTGAACAATAATGACAAGAACAAGTATGTAATTTTCTTCTGTTATAACGTAAAAGAGTGAGAGAAATGGTTGAACAGAAAATCACAACTGACATCTCTGATCTTCCTTGTACTCTAAAATTTACAAGCCAGGTTCAACTCCATCTACTTGGTAGTACCTTATTGGAGGCTCAACCACCAACAGAACCGCCGCACATCTTCTCATAGTTCATCCTGGAAAAATCAAATCATGAGTTGATACAATATAACTAATAAGAACTTCCAGAAAAGAAAGAATCACAAAAAATGGGGAGGATAGTAGGAGGTCGGGGTTGGCCATAATAATCAGGTTCGCTGGCTATGATAGGTTCTAAAACAGCAACCACAAGGCCATAGAAAATCACCAAATTCAGTGATGAGTACATTCACAAAATTGAATCAGGCAGAGGTTAAAATATGCACATGGAATATTTAAAATTGAAACTCATATATGTGATGAATAATATACTTGCAAATGACATGCATAGATATATCATTACAAAAATATTGTCGATTGTAAAACTCTATATCATCTACTAAACCATACAATTTTATTTGAAATAACAAAAAATAATATACAGTAATAAGTTTAAATCTTAGTTCAAAAGTTGGTCAATATATAAAGGAGGTAGTAGAATGCAACCCCAATTTGCAATATTCAAACACGGGAATTTACAATTTGCAATTTAATTCTATGTTGAAATGCAATTTGGGCTGTCTTGAAATTTCACACAGGAGCATCAACGGGATACTGGTTTATTGGTTCTCTTATTCAAATTTGTCATGGTTAATTTGTGGCAAACTAATTTCTCATATCTAATTGCACTCGGACAGAGAAGTATGAGCCTGTTTGCCCAAAGCGGACGACAGAAACGTTGTGCTGTTTGTGGTTGGGTTGAGGACTGGGACTATAACAAAATCGTCTTATGTAACAGGTTTTCCATTAGCTTCAAAACTAATATTTAGCTTCTGAATTATGGCTCGGTTGTATACAATTTGGTCAGGTATGCTTTACCGTAGTGAATTTGGGATTCAAGTAGAATGGCAAAGCTTCTTGTTTTGTCCCCAGATGTGAAATTGCCGTTCATCAAGAATGCTATGGCGTGACAGGGATCAGGATTTTACTTCATGGGTTTGTAGAGCTTGTGAAACACCAGATGCTGAGAGAGAGTGTTTCCTGTGCCCAATTAAAGGCATGTATATGTCAGACATGCTAAACACAATAATAATAAAGTACATTATATAATTTTTGCTGAGCTTGATTATCTTTAAAACATATGTAAACAAAAAATCACAGCTACAAAGTACTCACTTCAACATCTTGATGATATATTTGTGCTATGAAAAAAATAAAATGACACAGAAACATAATCTGCATACTAACTAAACAAATTGTGGATCGACTACACTGGTCCAATTCAATGCACCATACCAAGTTGAACTGAAGTAGTCAAAGCAAGGTCATTGAAGCCCTCCATTGCTCATCTATTGATGTTTGCATCAATATACATACTGGGTATATATGCAATCCGAAAGTATAAAATTCACAATAAAATACCTAAATTATTCTTCAGCTCACTCGAACTCAACAACACAGAGAAGACGAGAAAGGAATACAGATATCAGTCAAATAAATTACGACATCTTATGCCTGGAAATTAATAAAGGAATCGCTCCTTAATTATAGACTACTTTTGCATCTTGAAGATCATGTACATTGAAATATGCTTTGCATGCTTGTAAATAGTCTTTACCTGAGCAGTGGATTTTCCATATAAAAGTTATAAGATAACTAAATTCCCAAAACATGTAACCTTCGTCAAATAAATATTACTCCCTCCGTACTTTTTAGTAGTTCGTTTTGGGAAAAATATTGTCCCAAAAACAAATTTCCAGTACAACCTTTTCTTTTATTAGTTCAACTGTTATCTTTTTCCACATTAGATAATGTCTACTGCAATATTTATGGGTAAAAATAAAAGAGATCAATAAAATTTGAATTTCCGTTATATGTGTGAAAATTTCAAAATGGACTTCTAAATAGGGGCGGAGGGAGTATCTTGAGAAGACAATAGTACCTGAACAAACCAAAAAACAGGAAGCCCTGCTGAATATGTAGACTTCTCGTAACAAGGACCGAGCTCTATCAGGTGGCATTGCCATACAGCACCTGTGCATACCAGCAGTTGTAGTCGCATGATTATTGAATACGGGATTTGCTTTGACAAAGCTTCCATCTTTGTTCTCAGACTAATGTCTCCTCTTAAGACGCCGTAGTAGACTTCTCCTTCACAGTCTTTTGGTCGACAAGCTTTGAATTGATTTATGAAATGCAAACCATCAGGGAATCTGGATGTATGTATAGTTAAGAAATTGTGTACTAATACATCAGACCATTACTGCTAGTCTATCTACTACTGGTGTTACACTAGTATTTGGTGCAAGGGAAGGAAATTGAAGGGAAGTTGAGATAAATATAAGCATTATAGTTGAGATAAATATAAGCATGTTAGTAATGAGTGACTTCTTAAAATAAATCTGGGGAAATAAGAAACCTATGCACATCGAAATCAAACCATAACTAGAGTTTGAATCCATATGCTTCATTTCATCCAATAAAGTTGCACCACAACGAGCACCTAAAAAGAAATATGATCATCAGCTAACTTCTACTTTAAGATTCACCCAGACCAGTATCAGCAATACTACAGCAAGTAGCCCTTGTAACAACTCCTGAAGACTTCAACTACTGTTGACCAACTCCGGCCTTATTGTTTAGACACTTCCCTTATCTTTATATCTGTTGTATTTGATATTCAAATGTAAACTAAATCTCCGCATTATGTGTGATATGTTTACACACCTGTATATATTACGTTTACGTGACTCAATGAGATCAGATATTTCATTCTCCAAATTGCTGTATTATTCTTAACCAGAGCATGGCCCTAAGTATCATTAGACATGCTTCCTATGTGGGAAAACAACTTCAGGAAAAGCAACTGGAAAAGCAACTGCAGAATCCATTACGTATGTTCTAAAAACAACTCTAGAAATTTACCTGTAGCACCCAAAGTGTGCCCAAGAGCAACTGCTCCTCCATTGACATTGACTTTTTTTAATGAACAATCGCCAAATTCTTATAGCAATATACATATTCAGATACAAAAGCCTGGACAAATTTACAACAGAACAGACTAAATTTCTCAAAATTTTACACAGATAATTGTTGAAGAGAAAGATCATAAAAAAATCAAGCAAGCAATATATTTTTTGTTAAAAAAAATCAATATCATCAAGCTGAAGACCAGCAGACTTTACTGCAACTGCTATGGATGTTGCTGGCCTGACTTCTAGTCCACCCCAAGAGCTGTCAAACTCTCGTACAATAAACACACGACACAACTCTTTAAGATCATTTCTAATAGGCATACCTTATGTCCTGAAAACAACTTAAATAACCCTCCTTAAGTGTCCAAGACCTTGCGAAACTATATACTTTTTACTTATCTCCTATGACAGAACATGAGCTAATACCCCAGACTTCTAATGCTTGATTAAATAAAACATTTCTTGAGAAAACAATAATACCTGACTTTACCAAGTACGGAAAGTCCCTCTTGTATTGAGCTATACTTCTCTTCATGAGTATGATTGCCCCAGCTCCATAACTTACCTGGAATACAAATGACAATATTTCAGGTGAGTCGATTATCATAAAGTTATTAATAACAATTTCACATATACACCACAATAGCGTACCAGGAGATTTGGTCCCTTCCTTCTTAAATGAGGGCTTCAGCTTTGAAAAAGCTTCCAGAGTTGTGTTGAATGAATGTCATCATCTACAGATGCTGTTACAGGTTTATACTCTTCGGTCTTATGGTCTGCTCTTCCAATTGAATTTAACATTTTGCAAGCTGTTAGTGAACTTGGATTTATGTAAAGGCAGACTGTATGGTAATACTAAAACTAAGATATTGAAATTCCTTTATCATAACCTATCATATTGTGGAGACTGCAAGAAGGAAAGTTGACATCATTCACAAATTTTCTCCCAACCTATCATACCCTAATTAACCTAATTCTCCATAAATAGCCATTACAATTGGTTAGAGAGTACCCTGGTGATGAAAAATCTTGATTTAAGTCATATTCAGCATAAGAAAGTATAGCACCTGGTGTGACGTCTTCAGCAAGAAGAAGCAGGGGACACCTTGTAGGCAGCCACCATGGTTTGTGCGATTCAGTGGCTGATTTCCATGACTTGCAAACATCAGTTAATTTAATAAACTCCTATTAAAAAATTAACCTATGTGCAACATATATGGGAAGATCCTTAGAAAGATTAGGCCAATTATCAGCATAGACCATGGTGATAAAAATGCACACATTATCAAATCATAAGCAATCTTTTCAGTTCTAGATACTATAAATGTAGATCAGAGCAGCCAAAATTTTAAATAAAAAATAAAGTAAGAACTAAGAAATCTTATCTGCTCTAGTCATTAAAACAGCCAAATCAGGAAATCAATTTACAAGAAATCTTTTCCACTTGAACTGCCGAATCAGGAAAGCACTTGAAGAGGAAATAAGCAGCAAGTACTGAAAATAAATACTTCTTTTCTTTCTTTTTTTTTGCTAAATTGAAAATAAATACTTCTTTCTGTTTAAGTAGTAATTTCCCTTGATAAATATTTTTAGAACACCAAAGTACACCTCTATATTCTCGTCATAGTATATTTATTAAGACAAGAGAACAAAATTCAGCTAGAAAGACAGCTAAAGCTCAAGGAAAAGGCTTCTTCAAGGTCGGTTGCTGAGGCAGTATCTAGTGCTACAAAAGGAGACAGGCTTGAAATTCAACCATTTCGAGTATCAACCACCATGACAAGAAAATGTGCCAAGAATCCGGGCATCAAGATTGAAGAGCGTACAAATTAGCTCATCTGTCTCTTTCCTTTCATGTCTCTTGCACCCTGTTTTCTATGATATTCGAATTTTGGATTAGCTTGTCTTTAACCATGAACTCTGGCATAATTACTTTGCGTCCATAACCAGTGGCAAGGGAGGACCAAAGCTTTTTGGTGTAATTGTAGCTTTAGAATGCTTTAACTTGCTCTGTTTTTACCTCCTTTAAAGTAAAACATGAACATGGTCTCAATTTAATATCCACAGCACACATGATTTTAATTTGAAACTCCATGAATATATTTGAAAAGGTTGAGACCTGATCAGAGGTAAAAACGATACATAAGCGGTGCAACATTTTCAGATGTAATGCCCATTGGAATAAGACAATCTCAAGCTTGTTCAGAAAATCTTGCTCAAGTTTGCTTCATTTATCTAACTTCTTCGAATTTGAACACCCTCAAACTGACACTTCTGTTAACATTAAGGGTTTATTACACTTTGACCCTTAAAGTTTCACCGAAAATACACACGACAAAAACGTATCTCCGTGCCCCTGAAGTATGGCTATTGTACGTACCAGCCCTATTTCTGGTTACCGGAGACAAAATTATCATATCGGTACTCAGGCAGAGGACTAATATCGGAATCTATGTGTTAATATGTACAAATATGCATATTCAAGGGCCAGTCTATTTTTCATTTATTTTACGCTCAAAACTTTTTTTTTGAAACGCCTTTTTTATTTAAACCTGTAGAGGGAGAAAAGGCATGCATCTGCATGCACACATGCTTTCAAAGACGAAAAGACATCCCATGGACAAATAAAATTTGAATAAATCAACAAAAATTTACAACAAGGCATGTTAGTCTCTTAGCAATCATGTTTTAAAAGTCAAAAAAATGTGATGTAGATGAAAAAATAAATAAATATGCACACTAAAATCACTCCAGAAGAGGAGTCTTTGTCCCAGTGCTCCATCTCATTCAGTAAAGTAGCAACACAATAAGCTTACTGGCAATCAGTTTTGTTAATGCAACTAGGTCCTTGTTATGTACGTGATGAAGTTGTT
>PHNY01270171.1:905-21467 GCA_003724115.2 Anethum foeniculum | reverse complement strand
ATATATATATATAAAAGAGTTAGGATTAAAGGATTAATACAAGAAACCCTAAATTACAATCACCACATCATTTTAAAATTTTGAAAGTTCACATGCTTAATTTTCCAAGAAAAAAAAGGAATTAGACCTTAATTAAACACATTCGCTGTTACTTCATATATATAGAATGGGAATGGATGATAATTAAAAGAACCTTCTTTCCAGCCTATTTGAAGATAGAGTTCAAATTCGAGAGACGGAAGATCCTATCTTGCAGATTGTACGGTTTCTTCCCTAATATCAATGCTATATTATACTTCTATATAGGATGGACTTTGAATGTTTTCCTGGAAAATGCTTTCAACATAAAATATTAAAGAAGAAAGCGAAAATGAGATCAAAGAAAGTGAAACCTATTATTCATCTAATCTTAATCCGCTGTGCCCCTGTATATTTAACAAACCCTGCTTTCTTGTCTTCAAAAACAAGTGACATTGCCTCGAGTTATATAGATTTTAGGGATAATTAATTTTTACGTCCTTAAACTATAGGT
Source organism: Anethum foeniculum (assembly GCA_003724115.2). NCBI lineage: Eukaryota > Viridiplantae > Streptophyta > Magnoliopsida > Apiales > Apiaceae > Anethum > Anethum foeniculum. The sequence goes on along the minus strand of PHNY01270171.1, from coordinate 20,935 downwards.
CCTTAATAAAAAGATGCATAATGCAAAGCAAATGAACTAATATTTACTATATGTTTGTGTGTTTAAAGTAAAAGGAAGTAAAAACTTACAACATAACCATTTAGTCATGCTGTCATTGGACACAAACTGATACAAACTTCTATAAAATCACATTCACAAGATCTATAACAAACATATACCAAATAAACAATAAAAATGAAGAAATTACCAAAAAGTAAGTAAATAATTGACGAAAAATTACCTTCACAAGGGAAACCATACACAATCAATTCAAAACTCTCTATCAAGACATTGACAATGAAGATTTCATTAACCTAAAGACTAAACATATACCAAAATCGAAGCAGCGTGTTTGAAAAAAAATATAGGATATTGTTAAAAACTACTTCTTCCTTATTGAAATGAATGTGAGTTTTCCACCCCATTTGGAAGCTAAAATTTAAATTATTTTGACATCTCATCACACTAAAGCTCTAAAAATATTTTGGTATGTTATGTACAAATACAATCCAATAACACCAGAAAATGAGTCGCAAAAATACATTGCAATTTTTAACAAATAAAATTGTTAACAAATAAAAGTGACGCTGGGCCGGGAATGATCATTCGCATGAAACGAGGAAACTTCATATTTCAGAATTAATATTATCTCTATCATTGAAAGAAAAACACTAAAGTTGTTTAAAGAATGTAAAACCCCCAATCATAATTATACATTAAACTCTAAATTAAGCATACACTAGTACATACAAATGCTAGTTCAGTAAACAAGCATTATAGGTACGAATTAGAGAGGACAAACAATACATTAAAATCTAGTACATCAAACCCAATAAATGTTACACAGTACACGAGTCCCTAAATTACATATATATGGGATTAACTTAATGAGTTAGAATTAAGGGATTAATATGGAGAAACCTTAAATTACAATCACCACATCAGTTTAAAATTCTGAAAGTTCACATGCTTAATTTTCCAAAAAAATAAGAATTAGACCTTAATTTAACACATTCGCTGTTACTTCATATATAAAGAATGTGAATGGATGATAATTAAAAGAACCTTCTTCCCAGCCACTTTTGAAGATGGAGTTCAAATTGGAGAGACGAAAGATCCTCTATCGCAGCACTTGCAGATTGTACGGTTTCTTCCTTAATATCAATGCTATATTATACCTTTATATTGGATGGACTTTGAATGTTATCGTGGAAAATTCTTGCAACACAAAATATTAAAGAAGAAAGCGAAAATGAGATCAAATAAGAAAGTGAAACCTATTATTCATCTAATCTTAATCGGCTTTGCCCCTGTATATTTAACAATCCCTGCTTTCTTGTCTTCAAAAACAAGTGACATTGCCTCGATTTATATAGATTTTATTAATTTGTATGTAGGCAGCGTGTTTCCTCTAGTTCTCCTTTCTAGTTGTATGTTAATGGCTATTTTTAGTTTAGGAGAGAGAACAAATATCATCTTTTAATACTCTAGGATAGAGAACTTTTATTGGAATTATAATTGAGCATCTTCTTCACTTGTCTGATAGATAGTTGCAATACCTCTTCCTATATATACAGATAATATAGTTCACACACAATACGATAGACATCAGTTTATACTTCTCGAATATGTCAATTGGTCCCCATCTAGATACATTGTAGTGTCCTGCTTCCCTTGCAGCCTGATAATATAAGAGCTTAGGAACAATTAGGGAGGAACAGCTTTCAGTTATAGCACCCGCACTAGAACAACTATGGAAGCGAAAAGATTAGAGAATCAAAGATTCTCTAGTGTACTTTCAAATACAAAAGATAGATGGTGAAATTGCAGCGACTACTGACAAGGCAGAGAGCCATGCCATTGACGAGTCTGATTAATTGTGGAAGAAATTAGAAGAATTTCGCGCTCAGCATCAAGAACTACAAAATAAAAGGCAAAGTTTCTTATAAAATGACACTGGATGTGCTCAATAGACCAACAAGAGAATCACTGTCCATTTTTTTGTGGGGCAGAATGATAGGTTAAACAAGGTCCTTGTATTTGTGAGACTGTACATAATCTTTGTGCTGTCCTCAGAATAGACTTCTTTAGTACTGTGACTTGAAAACATGGTCATTTTATTAAGTAGTAAACAACTATTTTTAATAGTATGTGAGATCTTTCTTCTTCCTTAAAATAGTTTTAATTACATCCAGATAGTACTAGTTGATATGTTTGATAATTTGTCTATTTATGCATAGGTTCATGGAGAGCAGGATGATCTATTAGTTTTATCGATCTAAAGTTGTAAACATACAAAGCATTCATGGAGATGATCAAGAAAGCTTGTATATCATTGAAACAGAAGACTGTATTTACAAACATGTATCTAACACTATCTATCAACTAACTAACTTTATATCTCTCGCATGTTGGAAGAAAGGATTTCACTCAAACTCACAAAGCTCAAATATTTTGGAGAAGAGATATTTTTTACAAAGTATAGTGCTTAAAAATGACTTGATTAAAAATTATTTGGTACAAGGCTTTACATAGGACTCAATGGAAAGATTTAGACACTTACTAAATTGCTAGACTCCAAAAGCTATTGCTTAAATGGTAGACTTGAAAAGACACACTAGAACATTCTATGGATAGTTCTAGAGATAAGACTCATCCATTGAACATAAAAATACATGTATCAAAAATAATGTGGAATAACTCACACACTTCTATTACTTTTATAGTCAAAATTATATTTTATTTTAACACCCCCTTAATTTTGACTATCCCGATTAGGCTCTAAAATTTTTTGAAAATGTCACTTTTCAGAGGCTTTATATATATGTCACTTATTTGATCTTAGGATTTCACATAGTTGACCTTCACCTCATTTCTTTCAATGCACTCTCGAATATAATGATATTTTGTGTCAATATGCTTGCTCCGTTCCTGAAACACCGGATTTTTCGCCAATGCTATAGCTGACTTGTTATCAACCAATATTTGCGTGGACGCATTCTGTGGCATGTTGAGCTCTTCCAAAACTGTCATTAACCATATCACTGAAGTATTTGTCAAGTCTACTATTCCAAGATCTTTGCTCTTGTTTCAACCCATATAGGGCCTTCTTTTACTTCAATACTTTTTCTTCTTGTCCTTTGATGATGTATCTCAATGGTTGCTCCACATACACGATTTCTTCAGGAACTCCATTCAAAAGGGCGGATTTTACATCAATTATATGAATTTTCCATCCATTTTATGCCGCCAAAGAGATGATTAGCCTTATAGTCTCTATTCTTGCAACGTGTGCAAAAACTTCATCATAATCCACTCCATATCTTTGATTGGAGTCTTTGGCCACCAATCTTGCCTTATATTTTTCAATCATTTCTTGGGAATTTTTCTTCGTCTTATAAATCCAGTTCATACCGATAGCTTTTTGTCCTTTTAGAAGTGTTACTAACTCTCATGTCTTTCACTTTTCATCTTGCACAGCTTCTTTGAAGCTTGGTTGTTTGGTGTCGGCTAGAAGACAAAAAAGTGTTAAATCCGAAATGGCGGGAATCTCTTCCGTTTCATCATATATTTCTTCAAGACTTCTATAAAGCCTTAGCAGTGTCTCATCACTATCACTTGAAGAAGATGAAGGACTTACTTTTATCGCTCGTTGCTCGTGGTGATGTTTGAGTAGAGATATGTTGCTCATAATTTTCTTCACTTTCTTCATCATCAATAAATTGAAAGAAATGGTAATCTTCTTGTGAGTTGCTCCAGTCCTAAGAGCTTTCTTCATCAAATACAACATCTTGACTAATACCGATCTTTCCATTGATGGGGTTGTAAAGCTTGATTACAAAGCTTTATATAGGACTCCATAGAAAGATCTAGACACTTACTTAATTGCTAGACTCCAAAAATTCTTGCTTAAATGCAAAACTTCAAAAGACATACTACAACATTCTATGGGTAGTTCTAGCGATGAGACTTATACATTGAACATAAAAAATACATGTATTAAGAATAATCTAGAATAACCCACATAATTCTATTATTTCTAATGTTAAAATTATATTTTATTATAACTCAATATACAGATAACAGAAAGCACATAAGTAGACATAGTTTGTTATCCTACATGGCAAAGCTCTAACTCTATAGGTGGATAGATAATAGTTCAGAAATGATATGCTGAGCTGGACTGCTATATTAACCAATATCCCCTCCCCCCTCGAGGTGGGAACCGGAGAAGCCGGAACAGGTGAAGGATTGGACATTCCCAGCTTAGAAAGTAACTCTTTAAAATAAGGGGAAGGCATTATCTTTGTAAGAATGTCAGCAAGCTGGTGTTTTGTAGGTAAATAGGACAACTACAGGAGACCTTCGAGTACTTTGTCACGTGCAAAATGACAGTCGAGCTCTATATGTTTGGTACGCTCATGGAACACTGGATTTTTTGTGATGTATATAGTGTACTTGTTATCACAATACAAAGTTATTGGTTTAAGATTGGTGACACCAGGTTCCTCGAGAAGACGAACAAGCCAAGTGACTTCTGATGCCGTGGATGCCATGGCATGGTGTTCAGCTTCAGATGAAGACCGGTAAGTGGTGGATTGTATTTTAGATTTCCACGAATGGGGTAGTGCCCAAAGAGCATAACATAACCTGTAGTTGAAGATGGAGTTCAAATTTGAGAAACGGGAGATCCTATCTTGGAGAAGCCAACGGGGTATGTTATTAACCTTGTAGCATTTGCAGAATAGAATGTATGGGTTCTTCATTAATATATATGTTATATTATAGTTCTATATAGGATGGACATTGAATGTTACCTGGAAAAATGCTTGCAACAAAATATAATAAAGAAGAAAGTAAAAAACAGATCAAAGAATGAGAAACCTAGTTTTCATCTAATCTGTGGGGTGCCCCCTGCATATTTAACAACCCCTGTGCTTGCGTTCAAAAATATTTAGGTAGTGTGTTTGGTCTTGTTGTGCTTAGTTATTTATTTGTTTATGCTAATTGAAATTTTGGTTCAACTATGTTAAAATTTGACAGAGTCACACATTTACAATTGACATTGTTTTTAAATACAGAGTGTACTGTAGTCTAAATTTTTTATTATTTTTATTAAGTGCAACAATCTACTGTATTAGGATATCTTTAGTGTGTCTTAATTGAGGATGCTATATGTTATATGAGCAAGATATATGAACTTGAAGTTAGCATTTCAAAGATGGAGGTTAAAGTTGAGAGATGGAAGATCCTATCCTTGGTCTTTATATTAATATACACTACAAGTAAAAGGTTCTTAATTTACAGACTGCAAAACTGGTCACTATTTGATAAAACAACGATCGACTAACATCAATCGTGTATAATCTGGCAGTTCCACATTATCAACCATGGCCCATCTAATGTTGACATATTGCGACCAACTTTATTGACCGTCCTTCACTCGTAAATCATAAAACAACTGCTTTCATTCGTTAAAATTTATCGACCGATACTGCCGGTGTTCTTAACAGACTAGACCAACCCAAATACTAGTACCGACTGTCTCAGAAGAACTTCTGTAATTGGTCGTAATTGAACTTATTGGTCGTTATTGTGGATATGTTAATTTTCAAATACTGTCACTATTTTTGCAGAGCGGTTTTTTAGGGACCAGAATTTTGTCTTTTTGATTGTAGTTGGTGCATCTCGTACACCATTGTGTAAGTTATCATTACTAATAATCATTTCCAGTCCATATCACTTGCAACTAATTATAACTAAAACATAAAACCAAACAAAAGAATAAACCTTTTAACCCAAAATTAACAGAAGTTCAAAAGCATATATTGTCCTCATACCGGCCACCCTCCACGTCTTTGCCGTCGTTGCCTTCTCGCCATCGTCTTCCCCTTCGCCGTCTTTGCCCCCCTCTCCGTCCTTGCTGTCATCCACCTCGTTGCTTCTGCTAGTGCTGCTGCCAGACCCTTGTTATACCGTCCTCAACGCTTATGTTCAAAATTCAAAATACATGTAAATAACTAACTTGTTATTTTTGGCTACTCATTGTGGTTTAAACAATTTTGGCATTTAATTCCTATGTTACTTGACTCTGATTTTGTTTTTATTGGAAGTGGCGTGTTCTATTTAAATTGATACAAATATTTCAATCATAGTCATATTGACATCTGAGTTCATATTGCTATAAATGATTTAACCTGTTTTTGTACCGTGTGCTGCAGTTGGGCTCCAGTTATGTGATAACAAGCGACGTGCAAAACTTTCAACCAACGGAAATTGTCATCATTTACTGCTAGCTAGTAAGCAAGGTGGCTACTTTGCACAAGGCTCCTCATTTAACAACAGAGAGAAGCTAGAATAAACAGTGCTTATTCGAGTATAAAGGCTATAAATGGTGATCAGTTATAGGACACAAATGACCTGACTCGTGGACCAGACTGCAAGAACATCCTTCTGGGTTCATCAGCTGATAAGGAACAGGTGGGGCTCTCTATATATGAATAAATGTCTATTAATTTAGAAGATTTCCAGATCGAATACACTAACAGGAAGTTCTACGTCATCAAGTCATATAATGAAGATAACATTCACAAATCAGTCAAGTAAATGTCTGGTCAAGTACTCCGGAAGAAAATAAAAAACTAGATGCAGCTGACCGTGATAAAATCGGCAAAACAAGTGAAGCAGGAATAGTTCTACGCCGTGATAGAACTACATCTGCTTCACCTTTTGGCTATTTGATCAGGGTTAGCTGCATCTAGTTTTTTATTTCCATCTGGAGTACTGACCAGACATTCTACTTGACAGATTTGTGAATGTTATCTTCATTTTATGACTTGATGACGTAGAACTTCCTGTTATTGTATTGATCCGGAAATCTTCTAAATTAATAAATATTTATTTTTAGAGAGCTCAACCTGTTCGTTCTCAGCTGACGAACTCCAAAGGATGTTCTCGTGCCGTCTCCATGGTCAACAAGTCAGGTCATGTGTGTCTCTTTTAACTCACCATTTATTGGCATTATACTCAAGAACCATAGTTGCCACTCCACATTCTAGCTTCTGCTCTCTTGTAGTTAAGTGGGGCACCTTGTGCAAAGTATCCACCTTACTACCAGTAAATGATGACTATTTGTGTAGGGTTGAAATTTTGTGTCGCGTGTTAACACATAATTGGAGCCTAATTGCAGCAGACCATACAAGAACAAGTTATATTATTTAAGGCATGCAATAAGAACTCAGATGTCAATATGGCATTAGTTGACATATTTTTGTCAATTTTAATACAGCACCCCGTTTCCAATCAAATTCAAATCAGACTTGAGTAAGATAGGAGTTTAATCCCAAAAAGGTTTAAACCGCGAGTTGCAAAAAATAACTAGTTACTTCTTTACATATTTTTGATTTTGGACACAGGCATTGACGAGGCACAACAAGGCTCTAGCAGTAGCATCCGCAAGGACGATAACAGCGTTGGTGATGAGGACGACTGCACTTCAATATTTCATAAATTGTACATCATACTACATCATAGTAAATAGTTTTACAGTCACACTACATCACTATTCACATTACTTGTACATCATAATAAATTGGAGTATAGTCATACTACACATTGTTTTTATCTTGTACCATGTGTTATAGTATTTAATATTAAAAACTGTTCCGAATTTAGCCTGGTTAATGTTTTAGTTCATTAGCACATGCAAAATGTTTAGATTCTAAAAAGATCAAATTCTCCCTACTGGACTAACACCTAGTTATGATTTGACGAAGTCTAGAGCCTATCAAACTGTTAACTTTAAAAGACAACAATCAAACTGCAAATGAAATACATTACAAGCCATTAAAATATAATTACCTCAAAAAATAGATGTTGCTACGATTTTATCCACGGAGTAGTACACATTACTTGTAAGTGTCAAAGATAAATACCACCGAGTAGGACTTGCTTGATATACCTGTGGCCGCCAATGCTGATTCTTTGAGCTTGTTGAATTGTACCATTAACAACCACCAAATAATTCTCAATTTTTTTTCACTTGAGCTGAAGCTGTGTTTCATGATGAGCATGGATAGGAAAACAAGTGTTAGTGCCCACATTTATAGTCTTTAACATATCTATATGTATACTACTATATTAAAGACGGAACATTTAAAATTTTGTTGGTAGTCTGTGCAGTTTATAGTCTGATCAGTCCACAACCGTTAGATATTTCAAATCAAATTGATAGGAACAGTTAGATATAATCATAAAAATTATAATTACAATGAGGTGTAAGGTTCGAATCATAAAAATTGCCATACTTGTACAGATTGTACTTTCTTTAACAATTAATTCATATTGCAAAATCTTGAATCTTGCTTGGTAAGCTCCAAGGGGTATGGAACTCTGGAGTGCTCTCTCGATTGTATCGTATTCGCAACAATTTGCTCTAATAGAGAAAGCATAGATAAGTTGATATAACTCTCTTGATTCAAAACTATGAAAAAATTAATTAATGAAGTTTTTAACGTAATTGTACCGATTTGAATTTCGCACACACTTGAATTTTGAGATCTCGGATCATTTTCCTTGGGCATCTCCTTCTTGGCGTATTCATCTAAAGAGGAAACAATTAGTGAGTATAAATGCAATGACAAGTTGATCCATCTATAAGAACCATTTAAATTTGATGGTTAATATATATGTGTTATGTGTATGTGTGGTTGACGATAAGGAAAGATATGAGCAATTTATTGTATTAATCGAATTGAAGCCGGTGGAGGTTTCAATCAGGGTAGTTTTCTAGAGAATCTTTTATATTCGATATTTAGGCAAAAGCACCGGATTTTTGAAATATCAATTTGATTACTGGTGGTGGTGGCCATTATGTAAGGGGTCATATGCTGGTGGGTGGTACGGTGTCCCAATTTTAAGGCAACCCGAATATGACCCGAAACCGAAATGGGACAAAAGTTTCAACCCAAATCTAACTTTTTTAATTCTTGAATTACCAGACTCATCATAAAGCGAAGATAACTCATAAGAAAACACTGTAACTTTTATTTATTTATACACATGTATGTGATATTCTAGCCGAAAAATAACTACAAAAAATTTAGGTAATATTGGCAATTTCGACTTACAACTGTGGCATGATTTGAAATTTGATACTAGTACTAAGCCGATGAGTACATCAAAGGTTGTATAGATGGAAAAAGATGGAATTATAATTATTTTAGGGAGGAGAAAAATTAGATTTGAATATAACAGAATAAGGCAATGTACTATATCCCCATGACAAACATACATAAACATTTTAACATGTATGTTCAACAAGCAGAACAATGTATGTTCCTTTAGTTGAATATATATTCGGCAAGATGAACATATTCTATAGATTAATACGTTTTGCAATGTTTTAGTTGCCAAATTTATAGGATTTTCAAGATTTTCTATAAAATAGTTATCTCAGTAGAACATGATTAGCAAAATGATACTTCCTTTGTCCCAATTTATCTATCTTGTTTGAATTTTTGGTCAAATTAAAAAAACATTGACTGTAAATTATTAATTATTATTTCATTATTTTAAAAAATGAAAAAATACGTATTAACATACTTTCTAGCAAAACAATTTTTATATTTGTTTTCAGTTATATAATATTTTTTTATGGATAGCCATAGCTATGATCCCTGGAATGGTTTCAGAAACCAAGTGAACAATATTGCACCCATCATGTCTATCACTACTATGATGCCCATATTATTACCAACTTAATAGGAAACTACATGCGCATTGATCTTGATAAAGTTTTGTTTAGGAAAAAGTCATCCCCTCATCATTTTTTCTCTGAGAAAGATAAAGAAAAATTGTGGTTTTGATTCATTCAAAAGTTCATTAATCTTCCCAAAATTGAATGGCCGGACTTTAAAAATTTCGCACAAAGAATTCAAAGATTGACTAACACGAGCTTTATATTCATTTATGCAGGGTTGAATTTTCGACGCGGACTCAATAAAACATATTGTTCCACCCTCAATCCTTCACCATCACCCAAATTTCAAGTTTAAGTGTTTCTTGAATATTAGCTGAATGTCTGAACACTTCCATTTCATTACCTTGTGTATCAAACAAAACCTCCTTAATACAGAATTGGTTCTGAATGGTGTTGGATTAAAATAAAATTAAAATAGAACAAATTCAACATCTCTTCCACAATATATCGCCCCGCAATTGAATTACCAACCTCGCTTTATTACGAACTTTATGCTTAATAAACCCCATTATTGTTTCAACAAAATACATACAACATTACTCAACGGGTACACCCAACTTATATTCTTTAGTCAAGTGTACTACCAAGTGTTTCATTGAATCAAACCAACTGAATGAATATCTTTGCATTATAATATGATAATCTTGAGACTCAAACCTCAAGAACTTGCAATTGTCTTTAACATAACGACCTATTTTTTATGCATAACTGTCAGGAAGTTTCAATGAATGAAACTATTCACGCATTGCTTTGAATTATATTTCCATGAGTGTAAATCGTGTCTTTGGTTTTTTCCTCTTTCAGAGATTCACAAATCGTATTGCACACATTCAACAATTTGCAATCATTTCTTGAGTTGTTGTGGTACTTCAGATTTTTAGCATCATTTATAATGGTGTAAAAGATATCATCGAACATATTAATTTTGGTCTGCATGCCATAGATACAATCACATTAAAAGTGAAAGCCAATATGGTAGTTCAAAAAACTGAATTGTTTATCCAACTATAGCTAAGACCCGAACCTTTGTATTTTTACGATTCTTCCCGAGTGGTGGAAATTGTAATAATTAAACAAATTGCTTGAATCACTCAAGTATCTATAGTAACAAACCTAGCGCTTTTAAGACGTAGAGGATCTTCTTTTGGTAAAAAAACAACAATTTTTATCAAAAAAATCTTGTTTATGTAATTTTTCAACTGAATACCTTGAACATCTTCCATACAAATAGGAGATGGGAGATTCCTATATGTTTAGCACCTACTAATCATCCCTAATCCTGAAAAAATTGGTTGTTGTCCATATAACCGCCACCTTCATTGATCAATCAAATGTCTCAACGACTACTCCCCACAAAAGTTTTAGTTCATCAATTAAAGGGTGTAGATAGAAATTATGATCTTGTCGTGGACTCTTTTAACTGGGGACTAGAACAGTATGAAATGTCAATGATTTTTTCATCTTCATAAAAGGTGGAAGAGTGTAAGCAACCACTACCATCAATGTTCTTTAGTTTTTCAATTTTTTCATACCTCAAACATAATTTTTTCTCAGCAATGTTTTCATACTATAGTAAGTAAGAGGCAACGCATTATCTTCTAAAAGAAAATTGGAAAGCAATACAAGCAAAGAGTTAAACACTTTCTCGAAGCATTTTGACATATTATTGAACAAATTTACTACGAAGAGTCATTTTTCTGTACTTTTTATTACCGGGATAAACAGGAGCTCCCACACTAATAACATTTTTGTAAAATTGAGAAGCACTTGAGTTTTACGGTTCTTCTATGTTATTACTACCTCTGGTTTCTCAATCATCGTTATTTTGTCCATGAATATCTCGTAACAATGCTTCTATATGGAATGGTTCTACCATTATTCGACGACCCTTCCACCTTTTCCTTTCTATCATTTTTCACTGTGTAAATCACACACTTATAGGTTTCCCCAAAAACCATTACGAATCAAGTGATATTGGTCTTCCTCAATTTTGAAGTAATTGTTCAATAATATATGTTGTGGTATAAGATCCTGTTGGGGCCTTCCTCTGACACCTTAAGGTTTCAAAGCGACTTGTTACTTAACATGGTATCAGAGCCCGGTTTAGGGAGGGACTTAGGTTCGAGTCCTCCCACCCCATTTATTTAATTTAATTTAAATATTTTTTGTTAGTATCGGTATTGGTTATGCTTGTTGTTGTCAATCGTAGCGAAAAGTATCGTACGATTGAGGGGGAGTGTTAAATAATATATGTTGTGGTATAAGATCCTGTTGGGGCCTACCTCTGACAGGTCAGTAATAACCATTTTACAAGTGTTACATGGACATCTTTTTTCTCTCTCTTCATCCCATTTTTTAGAGGAAATTTTACGAATGCTTTTGCATATCATTCTTAAATTCATCAATCGATGAAAGAAATTGATCTTCCAAAAATTTACACATCCAATCGCGATGAAGTGATGATGACATCTCCACATATACACATTGTTTCCAAAATTTATTACAAATTCTATATATTAAAAATAAATATATAAAATACACATTTTATTATATATGGACATTCATTACGATAACAAACATACACACACTTATTTATGACAAACAAATATACGTATAATTACTATCTACTAATTTTGCGCATACGCATTTACACACATTTATTACATATATATAAATAGAAAAACTTATAATTTTAGTTTCTTTCTTAAAACTTTGTTATACAATCCTCACTTCACCTAATTTTCTTCACAAGATCTATATATACATATATCTGTGTGTGTGCAATAATGAAATAAACTGAGGAAGTAAGAATAGAGATAATGAAAGAAAAATAAAAATAAAACAAAATTAAAAAGGTTAAAAATGACAGATACGGTCATTTTTGGCGCAGTCGAATAATATACTTTTAGCTGTACACAAATTAGACGGGTCGGTGGGAAATTAAATGCATGACCTGCTCTATTCCGGCCACAAGACGGTTAAAAAGCCGGTAATTAAAAGTTACCGACCGATACAGTCGGTGTTCTTAATTAACACACCAGACCAGACCAGACCAACCCACCCCAAACACCATTACCAACTGGTTCATACTTCTTATGAAGACGATCAAAAGTTCTCCGGTAGTCGGTCATAATTGCACTCCTCGGTCGTTATTTATGATCAAAAATGGCTGGTCATTTTGTAAAACGGTCGTTTTTCAGGGAAGAGATTATATATTTTTTTTGGCTGCAACTGGTTCAAACACTATGTACGCTAACATCAAAAAAACATCCATGACATTACAACATAAACCATTATAGATTCATTTCAAAAGAAAACATTTAACTATAAAATTAACTTTACAACTTTACATAAAATAAATTTTTTTATCAGATTTCTATAAAATCGTTAACATTTGTATAACATACACCAATAAATATTCACAAACCAATCGCTATTCAACTTGACATCAGAAAATCAAAAATATTATAATATCTAGTCCACTGAAACAACTGTTGACCCTTACCAAAAACGAGGTGAACAAACTGTCCAAATTAAAATTAGCATTTCCAAAAGAAAATAAACATCCAACCGACAAATGGAGATCTTGCACAAAACAAATCCGCTGCTGGTCATGGATTTTACACGCTTCCAGGTGGTCCCTAGAAATTGCAAATCCCAAGCGCTACCTCTGTCATCAGTGAGAATAATTTTCAGCTTATCACCATTATTCCATTTTTCCATGAAGGCGCTAAACTCCCTTGCATGTCCTACACATGAAACAAAATTAAACATATGCGAAAGCGTAAATAGTTCCATTTGTTTAATTGAACAAACAAAAGAAGAGTTATAATGTCATAATAATAATCCTTTAAAAGTGAATGTTGAATTTCTATCTTAAAATGGCTAAATAAGAATTAACAAACAGGGCCACCAATAATTTGTTATTAGTTCTAGATTCTAAGAGAAAAACGAGTATCATGACTCTAAATAAAACATGCTAAAAAGTATTTACCAGTAGGAGCTGTAACTGGAGAATATGTTTTCCCCGTGGGGCTGTAGTAAAAATCAACCGCTTTGAAGCATCGGTTGTCACAATAGTGGAGCAACACAATATCATGGTAATGGAAAAAAATCATCGCATGAATTTTCCTCTCCGATAGTGAGAAAATCCTGTGAATTCTTAGTCATTTGGCAACGGTAGAGTCACTTGCGCGTAGAGGTAAATGATGACTATACTATTCATAAACACACTGGAGACACGAACTACATTTGTACATATTGATAAACAAGAAAATTAATAAAAAGATGCAAAATTGATAGAAAATGAACTAATATTTACTATATGTGTGTGTGTGTGTGTTTGAAGTAAAAGGAAGTAAAAACTTACTACGTAACCATTTCGTCATGCCGTCATTGGAAATACAAACTTCTATCGAATCACATTCACAAGATCTATAACAAACATATACCAAAGAAATAATAAAAATGAAGAAATTATTAAAAATAAAGTAAATAATTGATGAAAAATTACCTTCACACGGGGAACAGTACACAATCAATTCAAAACTCTCTATCAAGACATTGACAATGAAGCAGCGTGTTTGAAAAAAAGATTGGATATTATTAAAAACCACTTCTTCCTTATTGATACGAATGTGAGTTTTCCACCCATTTGGAAGCTAAAATTTAACTTGTTTTGACATCTCATCACAGTAAAGCTTTAAAAAAATTTTGGTATGTTATGTACAAATACAATCCAATAACACCAGAAAATGAGTCGCAAAAATACCTTGTAATTTTTAACAAATAAATATTGTTATAACTTATACCATTTTATTGGGCGACGCTGGGCCGGGTATGATCATTCGTATGAAACGAGGAAACTTCACATTTCCAGAATTCATATTATCTCTATCATTGAAACAAAAACACTAAAGTTGTTTAAAGAATGTAAAACCCCCGAATCATAATTATACATTATACCCTAAATTAAGCATACACTAGTACATACAAATGCTAGTTCACAAAAGAAACATTAATTATAGTACGAATTAGAGATGATAAACAATACATTAAAACCTAGTACATTCAAACCCAATCAATGTTACACAGTACACGAATCCCTAAATTACAATCACCACATCATCACTACACAGTCAAACACACACACACATATATGGGATTAACTCAATGAGTTAGGATTAAGGGATTAATATGGAGAAACCCTAAATTACAATAACCACATCATTTTAAAATTCTGAAAGTTCACATGCTTAATTTTCCAAAAAAAAAAGAATTAGACCTTAATTTAACACATTCGCTTTTACTTCATATATAAAGAATGGGAATGGATTCTGACAAAAAAAAGAATGGGAATGGATGATAATTAAATGAACCTTCTTTCCAGCCAATTTCGAAGATGGAGTTCAAATTCGAAAGACGAAAGATCCTATCTTGCAGCACATGCAGATTGTACAATTTCTTCATGAATATGAATGCTATATTATACTTCTATATAGGATGGACTTTGAATGTTATCCTGGAAAATGCTTGCAACACAAAATATTAAAGAAGAAAGCGAATATGAGATCAAATAAGAAAGTGAAACCTACTATTCATCTAATCTTAATCCGCTTTGCCCCAGTATATTTAACAAAACCCCTGCTTTCTTGTCATCAAAAACAAGTGACATTGCCTCGAGTTAAATAGATTTTACTAATTTGTATGTACGCAGCGTGTTTCCTCTATTTCTCTTTACTAGTTATATGTTAATGGCAGTTTTTAGTTTAGGAGAGAGAACAAATGTCATCTTTTAATACTCTAGGATAGAGAACTTTTTTTGGAATTATAAGTTACCATCTTCTTTACTTGTCTGATAGATAATTGCACTACCTCTTCCTGTATATATAGATAATACAGTTCACACGCAATATGATAGACATTAGTTTATACTTCTTGAATATGTCAATTGGTCCCCATCTAGATACATTGTAGTTTCCTGCTTCCCTTGCAGCCTGATAATATAAGAGCTTAGGAATAATTAGGGAGGTACTGCTTTAAGTTATAGCACCAACACTAGAACAACTACAGAAGCGAAAAGATTAGAGAATCAATGATTCTCTAGTGTACCTTCAAATACAAAAGATATATGGTGAAATTGCAGCGACTACTGACAAGGTAGAGAACCCTGCCATTGACGAGTCTGATTAATTGTGGAAGAAATTAGAAGAATTTCGTGCTCAGCATCAAGAACTACAAAATAAAAGGCAAAGTTTCTTATAAAATGACACTGGATGTGCTCAGTAGACCAACAAGAGAACCACTGTCCATTTTTTTGCAGGGCAGAATGACAGGTTAAATAAGGTCCTTGAATTTATGAGACTGTATATGATCTTTGTGCTGTCCTCAGAATAGACTGCTTTACTACTCTGACTTGAAAACATGGTCATTTTATTAAGTAGTAAACAACTATATTTAGTAGTATGTGAGATCTTTCTTCTTGCTTAAAATAGTTTTAATTACATCCAGATGGTACAAGTTGATATGTTTGATAATTTATCTATTTACGCATAGGTTCGTGGAGAGCATGATGATCTATTAGTTTTATCGATCTAAAGTTGTAAACATACTAAACATTAATGGAGATGATCAAGAAATCTTGAATATCATTGAAAGAGAAGACTGTATTTACAAACATGTATCTAATACTATCTATCAACTAACTAACTCTATATCTATCTCATGTTGGAAGAAAGTATTTCACTCAAACTCACACAACTCAAATATTTAGGAGAAGAGATATTTGTTACAAAGTATAGTGCTTGAAAATGACTTGATCACAAATGATTTAGTACAAGGCTTTACATAGGACTCCATGGAAAGATCTAGACATTTACTAAATTGCTAGACTCCAAAACGCTATTGCTTAAATGTAAGACTTCAAAAGAAAAACTAGAACATTCTATGGATAGTTCTAGAGTTTAGGCTCATACATTGAACATAAAAATATATGTATCAAGAATAATCTAGAATAACTCACACACTTCTATTACTTTTATAGTCAAAATTATATTTTATTTTAACACCCCCTTAATTTTGACTATCCCGAGTAGGCTCCGAAATTTTTTGAAAATGTTACTTTTAAGAGGCTTTGTAAATATGCCACTTATTTGATCTTAGGACTTCACATAGTTGATCTTCACCTCATTTCTTTCAATGCACTCTCGAATATAATGATATTCTGTGTCAATATGCTTACTCAGTTCCTGAAACACCGGATTTGTCGCCAGAGCTATAGCTGACTTGTTATCAACTAATATTTGCATGGACTCATTCTGTGGCATGTTGAGCTCCTCCAAAACACTAATTAACCATATAGCTTGAAAAACACAAGAGCGTGCCACCACATATTCCGCTTCACAAGTAAATAAGGTAAAATTGGTTGCATTTTTGAACTCCATGAGAAAGATGTATCACCCATAAAGAACACATATCCGGTGGTAGTCTTTCACTCATCAATGTCACCGGTCCAATCACTATCACAATAACCAACAAGTTTGAACTCGTTAGAATGATGATATAGTAATTTATAATCAATCGTACATTTAAGATAACGAAGAATCCTTTTTGCCGCCTTCAAGTGTGTTGTTGTTGGAGCCTCCATACATTGACTAACAAATCCAACACTATAAAGTATGTTGGCTCTCGTGCATGTGAAGTATCTCAAACTTCCCATAATACTTTTGAAGTAAGTGGGATCCACCTTCTCACATTCTTGAAAATTTGACAACTTTGTGCCACATTCAATACGGGTGCTAACGGTTTGACAATTTTCCATCTTGAACTTCTAGAAAATCTCCCTTGTGTAGCTCCATTGTAATACTTAGTATTCCATCATTCATTTACTTCACTTCAATGCCAATATAGTATGACATAAGCCCAATATGGGTCATTTCAAACTCATTTGCCATGTCTTGCTTAAATTTCTCAAACAAACGTGGACTATTGCCTATAATTATAAATCATCCATATACAAGCACGGAAGAAAAAATTATCCATTTTTAGTAACTTTGACATATTGAGCATGTTCATATGGACATTTGTAAAATCCTTGAGCTTGGAAGTATTTGTCAAGTCTACTATTCTAAGATCGTGGCTCTTGTTTCAACCTATATAAGGCCTTCTTTGACTTCAATACTTTTCCTTCTTGTCCTTTGGTGCTATATCTCAATGGTTGCTCCACATACACGATTTCTTAAAGAACTCCATTCAAGAAGGTAGATTTTACATCCATTATATGAATTTCCATCCATTTTGTGTTGCCAAAGAGATGATTAGCCTTATAGTCTCTATTCTTGCAACCAGGGCAAAAACTTCATCATAATTCACTCCATATCTTTGATTGTAGCCTTTGGCCACCAATCTTGCCTCATATTTTTCAACCATTCCTTGGAAATTTTTCTTCATCTTATAAATCCAGTTCATACCAATAGCTTTTTTTCCTTTTGGAAGTGTTACTAACTCTCATGTCTTCCACTTTTCATCTTGCACAGCTTGTTTAAAGCTTGGTTGTTCGGTGTCTTCTAAAAGACAAAAAATGTTAAGTCCGAAATGACAGGAATCTCTTCTGTTTAATCATATATTTCTTCAAGACTACTATAAAGCCTTGGCGGTGTCTCATCTCTATCACTTGAAGAAGATGAAGGACTTACTTTTCCGTCTCTCATTGCTAGTGGTGATGTGGGAGGAGAGATATGTTGCTCATAATTTTCGTCACTTTCTTCATCATCAATAAAGGGGAAGAAAATATAATCTTCTTATGAGTTGCTCCAGTCCCAAGAGCTTTCTTCATCAAATACAACATCTCGACTAATACCGATCTTTCCATTGATGGGGTTGTAAAGCTTGATTCCAAGACTTTATATAGGACTCCATGGAAAGATCTAAACACTTACTTAGTTGCTAGACTCCAAAAATTCTTGTTTAAAAGCAAACTTCAAAAGACATACTACAACATTTTATGGGTAGTTCTAGAGATTAGACTCATACATTGAACATAAAAAATACATGTATTGAGAATAATCTAGAATAACCCACACAATTCTATTATTTTTATATTCAAAATTATATTTTATTATAACAACTCACTCATTATATACATATAACAGAAAGCACATAAGCAGCATAGTTTGTTATCCTACACGGCAAGCTCTAACTTTATAGGTGGATAAATAATATCTCAGAAATGATATGTTGAGCTGGACTGCTATATTAACCAATATCCCCGCCCCCCTCTCTCGAGGTGGGAACTGGAGAAGCCGGAACAGGTGAAGGATTGGACATTCCTAGCTTAGAAAGTAACTCTTTAAACTAAGGGGAAGGCATTATCTTTGTAAGAATGTCAGCAAGCTGGGGTTTTATAGGTAAATAGGACAACTACAGGAGACCTTCGAGTACTTTGTCACGTGCAAAATGACAGTCAAGCTCTATATGTTTGGTATGCTCATGGAACACTGGATTTTTTGTAATGTATATTACGCACTTGTTATCACAATGCAAAGTTATTGGTTTAAGATTGGTGACAACAGGTTCCTCGATAAGACGAACAAGCCAAGTGACTTCTGATGCCGTAGAAGCCATGGCACGGTGTTCAGCTTCAGATGAAGACCGGGAAATGGTGGACTGTTTTTTAAATTTCCACGAAATGGGGTAGTGTCCAAAGAGCATAATATAACCTGTAGTCGAAGATGGAGTTCAAAATTGAGAAACAGGAGATCCTATCTTGGAGAAGCCAAGCGGGTATATATTTTATTAACCTTGTAGCATTTGCAGAATAGAATGTATGGGTTCTTCATTAATATATACTAGTTGGTAACCCGTGCCAAGCACGGCCCGAGATTAAAAATATTAAATATTATTATTTGCAGAGAATTTTTTTTTTTGAAGTATTAAGCATTTATTTTTTTTTATTTGCAGAGAATTAAAACTCATATCCGTGCGAAATACGAATCAAAATTAAAATATTAGTATCCAATTAAATTAATAATCGTAAAGAATTGAATCTGATCAGAATATATAATAAATAAATGATATTAAATTATATAGTTAAAATAAATTGAACATAAGTGCAGTTACGAAATTCCACCTTATAGTTCTACTTCTCCATCTAGTAGTTGTTTTACTTATTACAAAAATCTAACACGTTAGCTCGTTACTAATAGGATTCTTTTGTGAAACAAATTGTATAACTATCTTATGAACTAAACATCTTTATTATTTTAGATTATTC
>PHNY01270007.1:459-21564 GCA_003724115.2 Anethum foeniculum | reverse complement strand
GTTTATAAAACAAATAGATTAAAGTTTATAAATAAACTTTACTTTAAACAAAAGACCCTGGAAGCCAAGACACCTTGTGCATGTCACATGACTTGGCAAATCTGCAGTTAAGTACCCTGGTATCTTCTCCCTTTCCACTTGAGCCACTCAACTTTCCAGAGCTGTAATTTCAGGATAAAACTTTTAAAGCATTTTCACTTTAGCCCTTCCATGACTGCAGTTCCTCACTTAACAATCTTTCTAAACAATAATATTTAGTTTCCCTTCACGGATCACTGACGCCTAGTGCAATTGATCTGGTTCACAGACGACTAGTTCGGCTCTCAGGCCTTCATATTATTAGCAATCAATTCCTTGTTAAGTATTACAACAACCTTATTGCTTCAAACACTGATTGTCAATAAACAGATGCACTTTCACTGGAATCCTTGTTGGTACTCAGACAACGTCTTCATAGCTACTACAATCATGAATACTTCATTCTATGTTCTTCACTGACGCTTGTACATATAAATGAACTCCTTTCAGTGAGTATAACTTCAAGACTGCAACTGTCTTCTTTAACCTTTGTCTTTACCCTATCTTCAATTCTTCAGATTCCTATGCTTCGAACACTGTCTATCTTCAATCAATGCTAATACACTGAAATCTTCTGGTGGAACTTTTACACTGAATCTTCAACACTTCTGAAACCCTGAAAGCCTTTAAACCTTATTCTTCACTGAGGCATGAACATGTTAATGAACTTCTTTCAGTGACATGTAGTAGACTTCAAAACTTCTTCTAATATTTTGATTCTTTGTATTTTCCTTGTCTTCATTCCTTCCTGATTTCTGTGTAGACGTAGTATTATTTACCTGTCCTGTTCTAGTGTTGAGTTATCAAGTCTTCATGTTCATACAGCTTCGCAATCGCACCAAACAAAATTGTATAGCTAAATTCTCAAATTATTGGAAACTATATGACTTTGGAAGGGAAAAATGGCATCATATTTTCAAGTAAAAAATATTTAATAATATTAAATAAAAAAGTCAATTATACAATAGTTTATTAAAAACATCTCATAATTTTATAATGTTTACAAATATTTTTTTGATAGAATGAATTTAGATGGATGAAATCAAAAGTATAATAGTATCATTTATAAGTTAAAAATATTACATAATATCAAATAAAAAAATAATTAAATAATGGGATCGTTAGATATATCCCTTCTTTGAATTTTGTGCACGTATTTCTGACAAAATAAACAGATAGTTATATGTTTGTGTATGTATTTTTTAAAGAAGAAGATAGAAAAGCTAATAGAAAGAGAAGTGTTATGTTTCTCTTACAATGAAGATGATAGTGTACAATACTAGTCTAGATCTAAACGTATATATTCTATCTTTTTATTCTGTAACTAACTTTGACAGCTCATATATAACTTTGACTTTTTCGAGCTCATCACCTTGACCATTGTGTATTGTAATATCCCCTTCAAGGTGGGAGGAGCAAACAAATTGACAACTCCCAACTTGGACATGAGATACTGCAATTGCTAAGAAGAGAGTGCTTTTGTGCAAAGATCAGCTGGTTGTTCCTCATAATAATATGTTTCATCTGCACCACTTGCTACTGGATTTTATGTCGAACAAGATGGCAATCAATCTCAATATGCTTCGAACATTCATGAAATACTGGATTAGATGCCAGATGTGGAGCCGACTCATTGTCACAACACAAAAGAACATGAGTCGGAACATGAATGCCAATTGATTTTAAAAGGGATAATAGCCAAACAAGCTCACATCAAGTGTCAGCTAATGCACGATATTCAGCCTCACTAGACGATCGTGAAACTGTAACCTGTTTCTTATATTTCCAAAAGATCAAACTCAAACGAAGAGTGACACAATACCCTGTAAGTGATAACCTGGTCAAAAGACAGCCCCCTAGTCCGAATGTGAGTAAGCCTGTAACTGCAATTTATTATTTGCTAAAAAGAAAAGACCTTGACCTGGTGTTGGTTTGAGATACCGTACAACTTGAAATGCAGCTTGCAATTGATCCTCCAATGGAACAGAAATAAACTGTGCTAAAATACGCACTGCATAACTGAAATCAGGTCTGGTAATGGTCAAATATATTAAGTACCAACCAGTCTCCTATAAGTTTTGACAGAAGCATATGACAGAAGATTGGAAGTGGACTTATGTAGAATGTTATTTTGTTCAACAGGTACAAGAGACGGCTTAGCAGCCTGCAAGCCGGTGTCTCTCAGAATATCCAAGAAATACTTCCTTTGATGCAGATAAATGCCAGAGTTAGACCTGGCTAGTTCTAACCCCAGAAAATATATCATACACCCGAGATCTTTTATCTTAAATTGAGTATACAGAAACTGCTTCACTTGATTAATAAACGCTAGGGAGGACCCAGTTACTAACAAATCATCAACATATATAAGGACTGCTGATAAATGCATAAATTTACATATTTTTATACCTATTTTATTGCTCGCTTTAGTATTTTTATTTATTAATTTATCACATTTACTTTGTTTTGCAGAAAAATAAAAGAAATAATAAAAGGGGAGAAAAGCAAGGAAGGGCAAAAAAGGAAAGAGCAAAAAGGGCAAAAAGAAAAAGAGAAAAGAAAAGGGAAAAAGAAAGCTTCTTGGAAAAGGCTTGGATGAAATGAATGGCTAGGATTTAAACAACATACCTACCAAATGTATATGATTTGGCCAAGCCACCCTAAAACCCTATTTTTTCCCTATAAATAGGCCTCTTCTCTTTATTGTAAATCACACCCCCTAGGCTAGGACCCTAGGTTGGACTAGCTTAGTTTCAATTTCATTTTCTTGTTTTTAGTAGCTTTCTTTCATATTTTGTAAACTCATCCCTAGGCTAGAACCCTAGGGGGGTTAGATTAGTTGTTTTTTAATTTCTTGTTCTTCTTTACCCATCCCTAGGCTAGAACCCTAGGGGGTTAGAATTCTTGTTCTTATTTAAACACTCTTTCATTTTATGCAACTTTTGTTTTTCAATTCCATTTCTCTTGCTTTTATTTTCATGTTCTTAGATCTATTTTTATCTCTTGGCACATGAACTTTCATAAAACCAAAAGGAGGATCAATAGTATAAGACTACCCCTTATTGGTGAAAGGATGCCTTGATTTTACTTTATTGCAATGTTCTTGATTTCTCTTTAGTTAGTGTTAGTGGTAGATTTAATTTTTGAGCATCGTAGTTTAATGGGTTTGATAAAGTAGTTTATTTTGATGTTGGGTGTGTGAGTTAGTGTAGATTTTAATTTTGTGCAAGTGGGTGTATGTGTGTTGCTCTTTAATTTTTTAGATCTAGTTTATTGTTCAATTTGATTTTGTTTTGATTTGTGTGTTCTTGATATGGTAGTGGGTATGTAATTTTAAGTTGATGCTTGCAAGTAGGTAGTAATTTTTAGATCTAGTTGTGTTCTTAATTTTAGTTGGCTTTGATTTCTCCGATAAAGTTTTAGTTTTTCCGGCCAAATTCCGACACGAAATTCATTTGTGTTGGGATTTGGTTGGTTAATTCAGTAAATTTTATTTTCTGCGTTTTTACTTGTTTATGATTTTAATAGTTTAAAATTTTTATTAGATATTAGCTTTAAGTTTTGAAAGTCTAGTTTTGTATACCTTCGAATTAACTATTTCTTTGTTTCATTTTGTTCACCTGCTCTGTTTTTATACAACTTCTTCACCGCTGCGATTCAACACCGCCAGCTACTACCACCGCCTTATATCTTCCCATTTCAGCCTTTCCCATACCCCTTATCCCTCCAATTCTTCCTTCACCACCATACCCACCAGCCACGACTTCGTACTTCACTCCACCCATCTCCGCTGTTAACGCCTACAACCACTACCATTTCATCAGACCCGCCATCAATCACCTTCACCTTCTTAATCACCTGCTGCGAACTGCAACCTGGAAACACCCTTTCCCGTCCAAACCCCCGTCTCCTGTTCACCACCAATTCGCCGCCAAACTACTGCTGCTACGCTCCTCAAAACTCATCCAAAACTAAGCCACCAAACTCGACTCATCGCCACCACCGCGTCTGCAATCTCAACCACAGACCATTTGTGAATTGTCTGGGTTTGTTCGAAGCCGCGAGTTTGAATCACCGGTTTGATTGGATTTACAACTGAGTCGAGTTACGCATGCTGTCTTCTTCAACCCGAAAATCACAGTCCTGAGTTGTTTCCGAGTTATAATTCTGAGTTAACACACTGAGTTCAGTCTTTATCAGCAAATTGCAGCGAGTCCGTGTGTTTTCAAGTCAATTTCGGGACTTGACTTTATGGTTGCACTACTAGAAATATTGCAATAGACCTCGGCTAAAAACCGATGTCTAAAAAAATTGGACCGATGTCTTCGCGTGTGATGTTAAATGTAATGAGCCTTTAACATCAGTTTTTAGCCGATGTTTATT
This sequence comes from Anethum foeniculum, assembly GCA_003724115.2. Lineage (NCBI taxonomy): Eukaryota > Viridiplantae > Streptophyta > Magnoliopsida > Apiales > Apiaceae > Anethum > Anethum foeniculum. The sequence goes on along the minus strand of PHNY01270007.1, from coordinate 17,103 downwards.
GTCATACTACACATCGGTTAACTTTACTCCACTGATGTTGAATGTCTCTTTTAACATCAATTTACTTGAAGCAGATGATGTAAGAAAATGTTAAACACATCGATTTTATTGAAAAAACCTTGTCTAATAATATTTTTAACATTGTCTAGTAAAGTAACCATTGTTATAGATTCTTACCAACATAGGTGTTTTTGTAGTAAACGATGTTATATATTATTATAGACATCGGTTGCATTAAAACAGACGAACTATATATACTCCCTCCGTCCCAGCAGGTTCTTTACGCTGGGGGAGGAAGTGCTTGGCATGCATTTTAAGGCTTATAAAAAGTATAGTTTTATACATTTTTTTGGAATTTTTTTTTCTGTATAAAAATATAATAGTTTAACTTTTATTCGGAAAAAGAAAATTTTAAAAATAAATTATGGAACTATATTTTCTAAGAGCCTTAAAATACGTGTCGAGTGCACGGTTCCCAATGTAAAGAATCTGATGGGACAAAGGGAGTATATATATATATATATATATATGTATGTATACATCTATAAATTTAAATTTACCGAACCAATTTTGAAATTGAAACTCAATCAAACGAAACCCAAAGCTCTAAGGCTCATTTCAAGCTCTAAAGCTACTATTTTGGTCTAACCTTACCAATTTGAAGCTCGATTTGATGCTTAATTAGGTCCAATTTCAGTGTCGATTTTGTACTAGGTCTAAATTAGGGTTTATGAGAGGGAGTAGTCAGAAAGGAGAGAAAGAGAGGAGAGATGATGCAGAGAGTCAGGGTGTTTGAGATGAAGTCGAGGTCTGAGAGGGAGAGAGTTGCAGGCGAGGTTTGAGAGAGAAAGAGCGAGGTTTGAGAGAGAGAGAGAGAGAGAGAGAATCGGGGGTAAATGTGTGAGCGAAGGGGGAAATGGGGGAGATATTTTGGAAAGGGGAAATAAAAAACGGGGCAAAATGATAAATTATTTGGCATTTTTTTGAAATTAGCCATAGATAACTGTTGGTATAAAAAATCGATGTCAAAGTAAAAAATGTTTATTTGGCATTTTTTAAACTTGAACATAGACAACAGGTAGTATACAAAATCGATGTCAACATTTTTCTTCAACATCGCTTTAAAAAAAACCGTTGTTAAATACTCTTTTAACATCGGCTGCATTATGTGGCGATGTCTAAGCACCGATGTTGTATGCACTATTTCTAGCAGTGTTGATCGATTAAATTAGCTTAGTTGTTATGATTTTAAGTTCTTTTTAGTTTTTGTTTTGTTAGGAAAAAGAAAATAATGACTGATTTAGATTTTTAATAATTTTAGAATTTTGTTTGGGTTAGTAAATAATTGATTGGTTGGTTGTTTTACGTTTTTGGCTAGTCGATTTTACGTAGAAGTCATGCCGAAATTTCTTTAAAAAAATTGTGTAAATAAATAAATTAGATTAGTTAGTTAATTAGAATAAAATTTGGTAATCACTTTTTAATTAGAAAATAAGGTTAAATAAATTTCTCTTTTAATTTTAATTTTCTTTAGTTCGATTAATTAGAAATTAAGGAATATTGCGAAATAAATAGTCTCTGCGGAACGAACTTAAAAATATTAAGTTTGAGTGAATCTTTTGGCTACATGACGAGCCTTATACCGCTCAACATCTCCATTTGATTTGTACTTTATTTTATATAACCATTTAGAGTCAACTATGTGCTAGTTGGGAGGAGTAGGCACCAGATCCCAAGTTTCATTGAATTTTAAGGATGTAATTTCTAATTTCATAGCTTGTACCCACTCGGGAAATTTAATAGCTTGGGAATATGTATATTAAGTTAACACTTTGTCTGTTTTAGCTATAAAAGAGAAGTATGATGGCTTAAAAGTATGACAAGACATGTATTTGTGTAAAGAGTACAAATGATTACCTGACCAGAAGCAGTAATATCAACAGAGTCAGTAATTCGAAAGGGAAGTCCTGTATAGTCACTAAACTTCTTTGAAACAGTCTTGATTCTTTGAGGTCTAGAAACAACAGACAGAAATGTAACTGGAGTGTGAGACTCTGAAACAGTAGTACGAGGCTCAGTTTGTTGAGGCTCGATAGATGGAATAAATATTGATAGAGGAGTATCATCAGACAAAACTGAATTACTTGAAAATAAACGAGTGTTTGATGAACTTTGTAAAGTAGAAAAAGGAAACACGTCCTCAACAAAATACACATCTTTAGAATTATAGCATTTCTTGGTATGCATATCCATCACTCGATACCCCTTTTTACCATAAGGATACCCAATAAAGACACAAGAAAGACCTCTAGAGGCTAATTTGTCTTTAAGAACATAAACTTGAGTCATATAATAGAGACAACCAAATGTTTTGACATGAGTAAATCTGGTGGTTTGTGAAAAAAATTTCCATAAGGTGTGAGATAATTCAATTGTTTAGTATGAGTGATATTAATAAGGTGTGTTGTTGTCAGAATGCAGTCACCCCACAGAAATGTAGCAACATGAGATTGAGTTTTTAGAGATCTAGCAATATTCAATATATATTGGTGTTTCCTCTCAACAACTCCACTATGTTGAAGGGTATATGAACACGAGGTTTATTGAATAATCCCTAATGATTGAAGGTGAGAACTAAGATCATTATTCACAAACTCTGTTCCAATATCTGACCGAATAACTTGAATAGTAGTATGGAACTGAATTTGAACATAAGCAACAAAATTTTTTTTACAAAGTAGGTACACACGACTTATCAGCAAGAAAGAACACCCAAATACATTTAGAGACATCTTCTACAATAGTCAAGGACATGTTACATTTACCATGGGTACACGTTTTATAGGGTCCCCACAAATCACAATGAACTAAAAAGAACAAAGTTGAATTAACAATAGTACTAGTAGGAAATGACACTCTTGTTTGTTTAGCTTAATGACACACAACACAATTCTACAGAAGATTGCGATTTACAAATGGAATGAATTTTAACTGAGACATAATGCTAGAAGAGGGATGTCCCAACCTAGCATGCCACAAAGTAAGTTGAGAGTTTGAACTAGTAGTGACATTGTGAGTACTAGCAGAACCAGCGGTTGAGTGACTTCATGTATACAGACTTCCTTCAAGCTTACCAATCTCTGTCAACATCTTCTATTGGTGGTCCTGTAGCATACAGTTAATCATAGAATAGAAAATAGTACATGAATTATGCACTGTGACTTTAGGAATAGATATCAGATTGCAGTGAAAACTTGAAACACATAAGACATGTTGAAGGACAATGGAATTTGGTAATTTAACTGTACCAGAATGAGTAATTGCAGCCATATTACAACCAAGTAGATATGGATAGGAATGCATAGCAACGGGATTTTCTGGAAGATGAAAGTAACACGTCACATGATCTATAGCTCCGGAATCTAATATCCAAGTAACATAATCATGTTGATTAACAATCTGCATTATATGTGCAAAAGATACAGTGCAAGAGAAATTACCTTGAGCAACTGCATTAGCTCCTGGTAGAGTAGAACCAACCGTAGCAGCAGTATTAGTATTGCTGTTATTCAGGGTAGTCAATGACTTAAGACTAGTTTGAATCATCTGTGCAAGCTGTTGACATTCAGCATCTGTAAACGGTGAAATAGCCTCATTGCTAGTAGTAGTATCAAAATCAGAAGAAGACATGACATTAGCAACCTTTTTAGCTGAAGACTGATAACTATTAGCAAACCTTGATTTAGGCTTAGGTTGTCCATGAAGCCTATACCACACTGGATACCCATGGAGACAAAGACATTTGGCCCCAGTATGTCCAGTCATATGGCAGTAATCACACAGGGTAGAACCATCACTTTCTGTTTTCTTAACACCTCCTAGAGCATTCTGACCCCTGAAACTTTGACTAACATTCTTATGCTTGCTAGCAAACTTAACACTCATAGCCGTATTCTCAGTAACAATTACAGAATTATGACAATCACGTTGACCTTCCTCATGAAGCAATAAAGAGTAAGCCTGACTTGAGCTTAGTAGTGGCTTCATCATCAATAATTGACCACGAATCGTATTAAATTGAGCACTCAATCCGATTAAAAATTGACAAAGTTTGGTAATCTGCTCATACGCTTCAAGTTTGACCACATAATCACAACTGCAATTACTATTGACACACATACATTTTGGTAATGGTGCTAAATCATCAATTTCATCCATCAATGTCCTAAACTTTATGAAATATGCAGTAATTGATAGTGTTCCTTGTGTAAGAGATACAAGTTCTTTCTTCAACTGAAATACTCGTGGAACATTACTATGAGAGAAACGAATGACAAGATCCCAAATTGCCTTAGCATTAGAAAAGTAAACAGCACTACTACGAATCTCAGGTGTAATTGAGTTCAACAACCATGACAATACCATGTCGTTACATCTATTCCAAATAGCATACAAAGGAGATGTAACAGATGGTTTAGCTAATGTTCCATCAATAAGACCTAGTTTCATCTTTGCTGATAACGTTAATTTGACTGATCTACTCCATTGATGATAGTTTTGCTCAGTAAGTAATTGCATAACTAATTCCATACCTGGATGATCAGAACTCTGTATATAATACGGATGATTCACATCGATAACAGTTGTAGCAGATGAAGTCGCCATTGGAGATGCAACTTGTGAAGCTTGAGCTGTATTATTAGTACTTAGACTTGAAATGAATGCAACGGAATAAGATCGTGTACAAGTCATTAATGAATTATAAACACTTGAAACTTCTTCTACTTTCACGAGAGAGAGAGAGAGAGAGAGAGAGAGAGAGAGAGAGAGAGAGAGAGAGAGCATCACTTGAAACTTCCTCTACTTTCAGAAGAAGTTGCCAAAAATCAAAATTATAAACACACTCTTCTCACTATCTACAAATTTCTTTGAGATCAAGAAGTTCAACTTGTTGAACCTCTTGTGATTAAATTGGCAATAATTTTTTCTATTGCTAAGCCAACTTAATCATGTAACATAATGCTTGCATTGTGATTACCAACTCAGAACCCTCTTTTAGTTTTGGCTAGAGACTACATTTTGAGGTAGCACTTGATGATGCCAATTCAAACCCATGGGATTCATCACTGTTTAGTGAAGACCAAGGGATCATCAGCACATATCAGGTACAAGTAGCTCTGAAATGACTACATGGTTTGAGAATGGAATTTCTGTGGGGAAGCTATTCAAATCCACTCTGATTCAAATTGAGGTTTAGTTTAAACTACACAACATTCCCTCAAAACTATTTTCTTAGCCCTTAAGACAATAAGTTAAACTGTTTTGATTTATTAAAAACAGGAAATCCACATTTGTGGTGGTCCCTCCCCAAGGGAACCAGAGTTTGAGAATGCTACCTGTGTGGAAGGTACATTCAAATCTCCTCTATTTCACTAGAGCTTCATGGAAGTGAAGAACACATCCACACAACCACAAGAGGATCTTCAAATTTTTCCTATCCTTAACTCTTGTGAGTAAAACTGTTCTTTAAGAACAAGAGGTACGACATAGTGGTCCAAACTTAAAATTCTCTTACCTTACAAGAGGGTTGCCAAAATTTAATTCTGTAAACAGTAAAGCTCTACTCTTAACAAACAGAAATTGATTTTCAACTCCTCTTTCAGTTGAATGAAGTTAACATCAAGTGACACAATGCTTGTCTCTGTGATCACCTCCAAGAAATCACATATAGTTGGTCAGGAGATGCATGCTGGGACAAACTCTAATTATACCAACAAAAACATAGTGGATTCATCAGTTTTTACTAGAGACACTGTGATTGTTCCAAAATATTTTAACTCATCATTCATGATACTTTGAAGATTTTGCCAGAAATGGTAAATGAGATTACTGATGGCAACCATCTCTTATCTGCAACAACATCAGTAGATCTCAGAGCTAATCAAAAGCTGGACTTAAATTTCAAGTGGCACAACATTCAACATGTGAGGAAAGCACACAAGAACCTTCAACTAATATGGATGAAGCAGCTTCACGGCCTCATGTCACTTACGGATCATCAAGATCAAATACTGTTGAAGACATAGTCTCTGCTCCTGACAACTCTGCGAACTCAAATCTAGATGCAACTACTGGTTCCTCTGGAAATCTCTCTTATTTATAAGCAGAAGCTTATCTACTTCTTTAAACTCTCAAGGGAATGAGAATTTAAAAGCAATACTAGTGCCAACTCAACTGGTCACTAACAAGCCTAATGGGGAGAGAAGTTAACAAACCTAAAGGAGAAAGAAGTTAACAAGCCTAAGGGGGAGAAGTTAGAGAAGATAAAGAATTGCAACAAGCTTAAAAGGGAGAGAAGCCTAAAGGGGAATAGAAGAAATTTCAAGGAATTGCAATAAAAGAATCAGTGAGAAGCATTAAGAAGCAATAGAGTGTCAGAGAAATAGCTTTGGGAAAAAGACAGCAACGAAAGAGAAAGGGAGCAAGAAATCAAAAGAAGGGAGTAAGAATTGAAAGGACACCACTAGTGACACTATCTCTACAGCAAATATACTAGTGATTGAAGCACTTGAGCAATTCTGCAGAAGCTACAGGTCCACGGATCAGATCATTCATCAGCAAGTGACAACTAGTGGTAATTTCATTACAAGTGGTAATTCATCAACAAATGGAATAAAGAATAATGGAAAACTAAAATCTGCTGAAGAGTAATCTGGTCAATACATTTGAGCTAAAGTGAAGAGAAAAAGTTGACAATGACCAGAAAATTCACTATAAAATCAGATGTTGACTATGATTATGCATCAATCAAATTCAAGTCATTCAAAACCACAAGATGTCAAGGAACTGGAAGCTTCTAGGAACTTCATTTCAACTAGGAAAATACTGCAGAAGAAAACATAATTTCAGAACTCTTAAGGTTCTAAGAAGATAATACAGCTGAAAGTCTACATCATCTTTGCTGTTGAGAAAATCACAACCACAGAGAGACACAAAAGATGAAGTGGCTATTCAGTCTGTAAGTTCTACATATTAAAGTAAACATATTGCACTTGAAAATCATACTGTCTTGAATTCTATCCTTTTATGTATGGTAGGCTTGTTAGTAGACTTGAAATTGTCCCTAAATTTCTTACTCACAATTTGGGCGAGATTGTTAGATACACTACATGTGTATACCATCATAACAAGCTTACTCAAGTAGCAATGTCCCTTTACAGAAAAAAATTGTGTATTCCATTTGAAACAGGGATAAGCTTTAGTATAGTTGTCTTGCTTGTTTTTCTAGGTAGCTCTTATGTCTAAATGAGCTTAGAGATTTCCATGCAATAGCCTTGTATAGAATAAAATCAACTTGGAAGAAGTTCAATGAAGATTTTTCAAGCAGCAAGTTGCAGAGAAGACTATTGAAGATAATAAATTGCAGAAATATCTCTAAGTCATATATCGTGAAGTGTAGAAGAATTATACCGTGAACTAACAAGGCTATATCGTGAAGTCATCAATATCAACAAGTCAAGTCAACCTATATCGTGAAGTCTCATATAGCAAAGGGTCACATGTCGTGAAGTCAAAGATCTATACCGTGAAGTGCTATATCGAGAAGTCACATGTTCGAAGAAATCCGTACTTGCGCTATGTCGAGAAGTGTGATGACAAATCAACTCAGAGTTCACGATCTCACTCAGTTGGTTAATAACAAGACAAAAGAAGGTACAGTTTCCAGAAAAGAAGAAACAGATCACTGGAGCACATTGTACATGGAGGTGGTCCATGAACAAGTGTCAAACCTATGGTTAAAACTTGGAGAGAAAGAAAAGGGAACACACTTGTAAAGATAAGGAGAAAATATCAATATCATGGCGATCCTGAAAAAGCTGCATCGTGTCTCATGCATAGTATAGGATCTCCAGCTGTTGAATAGAGTGGGCACTACGTTTTGTAAAATGTCTTATTTATAGTGTGCACATTCCATATCCTTAGTGTAGCAGATTGAGGTTTTACAATGTAATATCTTTTCTCTCTCTGTGAGCCAAGCTCAAGAATCTGTTCTTGTAAAGAAGCCAAGAAAAACACCTTCATTTTCTTGGGACTGTAGCAACAATTTCTTTATATCTTATATAAAGTAAATTGATTAAATATTATGTGTTGTGTTTTTAATGTTTTATACTTTGATGCATATAATATTTACATATCCTTGTCGAGTTGATATTTCAAAAGAAATAAGTTTTGAAATATTTCAACTAGTCATTCACCCCCCCATCTGTCTAGTTATTCGAGAGCCTTGTTACCCAACAAGTGGTATCAGAGCAGGCTGTAGACATACATACAGTAAAAGATCAGAGTTAACGTGAGTTTCCAAGAACTAAGCAGCATCAGGACTTCAAAGTCTGATGAGAAGCACCATGCTCAACGGAATAAGGAATTGTTGTTGGTTGGTAAAGCTTCAAATCCCAAGTATATGAATACATTAAGGTTTGGTTCTTTTGTTCCTCAGACTGAGATTTCAAGAAACACTCAAGGAACAGTAACAAAGCTTGTGTAGAAGGTCTCATATCAAAACAGTGAAGATGTCAAGAAAAATGAGGTCTTAGATAAACATTATCAGTTTATCTCCTACAACTCTATGGATCTAGACTTGTGTGGCACTGTCTCTCATTTTAAAAGTGTTAAACAGATCAAGGACCATACAGAGGCTCTCTATGAAGACACTGAAGGATTGACAGAAAAGAAGACACAGATGCTTGTACTTCAATATGAAACTTTCATGGCTAAACCAAATGAAGACATCAACGAAGTGTTTGAGAGGTTCAACAAGCTGATCAATGATCTCAAACTTCTTAGAAAGAGTTATCAGAATGAGGAGTTGAACATAAAACTCTTGCCAAATCTTCCTGGTCATTTGGAGCCAATGGTGTTAAGACTGAGAGAGATGAATTTATCCAAGACAAGCTATGATTCTTTATATGATGTTTTAAGAGCTTATGAGCTGGAGTTGTTTCAGAAGAAATTCCCTCAGTCCATACATAAAATTATGTTTAATATTGAGTGTGTACTGAAAGGAAGAAGCTTAGTCAAGAATGAAGCACAGTTGTTAAGAAAAAGTCAAGATAGATGATAAAGACTGTGAAGAGGAGCAATGTGAAGATGTTTTCTACACCAGAGAAGAGCTTGAAGAATCGGAAAACAAGTCCATGATCTTTATGATTAGGAAGCTTTCAGAACTGAAACTTGAAGTGATTCAATCACTCAATTCAAGAGCAAGTAAAGGTGGAAACGACAACAAGGGAAACAAGTAAAGGATCCAAGATAAGGTGCAACACATGTAATGAATCTGATTACTTTGTTGATGAAAGCAAAGGACCATAACAAGTCAACAAGGAAAAAGCCTATCTGAAAAGTGAAGCAATGCTCAGGGAATAGATGTCTAGCAATTACATTTATAGCAGAAGGACAGTGTTGGGCTGGCACATATGATGATGAAGAAAAATATTGAGATTCTGCACTAATGGTAAAGAGAGATGATGCTGCAGAATCATCTAGCTCAAAAAGGGTAAAAATCTTAACTCGATCTTTTTCATATCCATCCACTCAATACAAGTCAGCAAATGTGGTATATGCTAAATCTGGTAGTAGTCAATTCTATATTTCTGGTATTTCAAAGGAATTATCTAGAATTCATACTAGGATTGATAAACTTGCAAATATGTCATTTGCTGGTAAAGTTGGTAGAAATTGTGACAATCATTTGTTGAAAAAGGGAAGACATTTTCTGAATCAGGAACAGGGAGCTTTTGATTTCAAAAATATCCTTGTATGCTTATCAAATAAAACCATTCCTAGAAAATATGCACTGGAAATTGATGAAGAACTCTTGTTTCAAAAGCAACAGTGCATCTCCAATGATGACTTTACTGATAAGAAAATGTCCCCCGTCAACAAAGAAACTGTTAGAATAAATACTGAATTTACTAGTGAATATGATTTCCTAGATGATGGTATATGCTTAGATGATCTTGAGACTGATATGTTATATGATGATTTAGATGAGCTCTTTGTTTACTTTGAACCACCCCTGGTCATGAATAATGTAACTGCCTTAACTGGAAAGAATGATAACAAGTCTTGACCCAGTTAAAATTAGGTACCAAAGACAACTTGATTACTTAACAGTTGCAGGGCAAAAAAAAGAAGAGAAAAAGAGTGATATAGCCCTGCTATCACCAAAGGAGGTTGGCTCATGATTGGATCTTGCAAATGACAGCAAGACTTTAACATGAGAGATGGCTTGATAAAAACTGAGATTTGTCATATTGACAAATAGCTGGTTTGCAATCTATCATCAGATTATTGACTAGGAAATAATGGAAAATCATCACTGAAATTCCACTGAAAAAATGCTGATTATGGAGATTGATACTTCATTCAAAATGCTGATAAGTCAATCAGAGATTAGTGGAAGTGCAGAAGACTGATGATGAAGCATTTCATGAAGATGTTGATGGACATATTGCTTAAGGAAGGTCATACAAGAAGAAAAGAAGTCACAATATTTGATGAGTCAAATAACTTCAACTATGCTAATACCTCATTTAAAAGGATGAAGTATCAGATACATGGGGAGTATCAGACTCAGGAGGAGCATGTATCTTAGGGGGAGCATCCCATGCTGATAAATTTCATCATGACTTGCTGCTTCAAAGAGACTTGTGAACCTCTCACTCAAGTATACAAGTAAATCAGTTACTCTACATATGAGGAGACTGAAGGTGACAACTCTCTTGAAACTAAAAAGGACAATGGCTCTCTGGAAAGCTCTTATGGATATCATCTGGAAAATTCAGATGGAAGAAACTACATCTTCAGTAAATCAAAGCTGATCACTATCTCAACCTATGCTGAATAAAGAAGATCATCTAAAAGTTAATACAACTTTTAGACTCAGGTAAACCTCTGTTGCCAAGCAATGCATCAATGATCAGCACCAATGCTCTGAAATCTTAAAAGTTGATAAGCATTGATGGTGATCTATTGGACATCATTTTCTATATGGAACCAATAGAAAATGGTGATGAGATATTTGTGTTCCAAATTTTAAGTAAATTTCTGAAGAACGTATTAAGTTAAGGAATGAAGACAATCCTCACATATTGATGAATTATCATGCGACATTCCATTCTTCATTTTCTTTAACTAAATTAAGTTTAATCAGAATTCTACTTGCAGCAGTAAATTTTCACCTAATTTATAATCAATATTCTTTAGTGTGAAAATTAGCTGAGGTATATATATGTTTTATGAATATTTCAGCAAACTATTGTATATTTATGAACATATATATTCCTGTAAATTTATTAAATTAGGAATTTTCACTTAGTTAACTTTTCAAAAATTTATAATTTACATTAAATTAATCCTTCAGAATAACTGTTTCTAAGTCACATAGTTCTTACTAGTGTTTATCATTTTTGACAATGGGGCATAGTTTACTTGACTATGCGGTATAGCTCATTTGGCTATGCAATATAGTTCATTTGAGTATGCGACATAGTTAAGTTGACTATGCTATAGTTATCTTCTAGACTATGCGATTTAGTTCAGATTCTCACTTGATTTTTTTTTCAATATTAATTGGAGTGAGATTGTTCTGAATTCATGTTGTGAAATATCAAATTACTAATTAATAGTAAATTTGGTAAATCATAACTTATAAATTAATTGTGAAAGGCATTTTGAGAACTCGGATGAATTTGAGTGTTCACGATATAGATCATATCGCGAACTAGTTCACGATATGGTAAATATCGTGTAGTTGATAATGAATTGAATTATTTTATGCTTCAAGTTCTCGAAATTATACCTTAAGCAATTAATAAACCGTGTTAAAAGGATCATGCTTCCCTCCGCGAAAAAGATAATATCATATTATTACATATTTTAAACAGTGTTAAAAGGATATATCACTATTTCTAAAAAATAAATGTTATTTTAACTTCGCTCCATGTACTTTAAAATGTTTTGAAAATTATATCAATTTTTCTATACACACTTTAGAATATGTTAAATACAACAATCTTATTCCTTTCTTAGAAAATTAAACCATGTTAACTTCATTGTAAAAAAATAATACCTTTATCTATTTTTGATACATAATTTAAATATCATTAAAAAATTCAACTTAATCCATCACGGAAAAAGTGATAACATTCATTTTACAGGGTGCAGTTCACTCCTTCCAAAAATTTGATAGCATCATTTCATTTATTTGTACATATTTTAAGCCGCTTTAAAAGAATCTGCTTCCCTTCATCACAAAAAAGAAAACATACTTTTCTTATATATTTCAAAAACGCGTCAAACTAATCTTGCACCTTCTAACTCAGAATTGAATCACGCAAAAAGGGATTGCATCTTCCTCTATTATTAAAAAAAAGTATCATTCTTTACCTTTTCTTCGTAGATATTGTTGTTCCCGAACAATACAACTAATAGATTGTTGAAGGGGTAAGGTTGAATACAATCTATAAAACCTTTTCAATCTTTTACAAAGATGAAAAAAAAACATACTACACTTTCAACTTAAAAAAACTGAAATATTGAAAGGTACAATACTTTAAAATTTGAAGTGGCTTGTTTGATCCACCTGAGAATAATATTGAAGAAATAGTCGGTGATGTTTAAAAATTTGAACACACAGCTACAGTTTCAGTTTTTTACTTTTAAAGATAGATCTGAACTTTTCTAAACAAAATACACTTGTGTTTCTTAGTTTTCAAAACACTGCTACACTTTGTTATACATGCCAAGTTTACAATCTTTTCTAGAATAAAATAATTCTATTTTCCAGGTCAAGTAAGATTACTTCTTCATTCTCAATTTCACGTGAGTCTTCATATTTGAAAGAGTTTATCTTGTGATAAATTGCTTGATTTAACCATCTGAATTGCTTATATGAAAATGAAATATTTTTGTTCTTCGAGGTTCAACAAGTGAAAATTTTTTGTCTTGACTTCTAAGTTTAATAGAGATTCCTTTGAACCCGTGTTGTTAGGTCCACAACTATATTATAGAGGGGGGTGAATGTAATAGTGTCCAATTTTCACAATCTAAGCAGCGGAAAACGAAGAACACAAATACCATTCCGAGGTAAATATACTTTTATTGATTAAAAGGATATTATACCTTGGGTTTTGCTTACACCTACAAATATAGATTTTCGCTATAAAAGATTAAACACAATTTTCATTAAAAACTATAAAGAACAAGTGTCTAGTCTAGCACTCTAAAGGAGAATACAAATACTCTTAATATTCAATACAAGGAAATGAATATTCTCTTTGAGTGTTAAAATGATTGTGTAAGACTAGTTGGTTAGTATTAATTTTGACATCACCTCTCTTTGTAAAATCTTAAAATTCATAAAGGAATATTAACGACTTCCAAGCTTCAAAATCAATTCACGTATGTATATGTATTAGAGAGATAATGAAAACCAATCTATTTTATGTGTAAATAGCTGGTAGGTAGGGAGTAGTGAGACTTGATGATGTGGCGTGTTCACAACCAAGTAAAAAGAATCTTGCTAGATGTTGAGACTTGTTATAAGCGACTATATCACTCTTGCGGGCGACTAGAGTGTGCAAAATAGAAGGCTTGGCACTTAAAAATGTATCACTTCATCTGGAGGTGACTACAAGGTGCATTAGGAGGACTTTCACTTAGTTTTTCTTCATACAATACTTTGGAGATGACCTTGGAGCAAGTACTTAGCCATTTCTTCCCTTAAGCTTTGGAGTCGACTATGCATACTAGTATAACATTTTGTACTTAGAATTTTCAGCACACTTCTTTTGAAGACGACCCTCTTTACCATGGAGAGGTTTGAATGTGTCTTCTTTTCCTAGAGAATGTCGTGGTACTTAGAAAAAATTTTCTTAATCATTTTGAGGTCACACCTTTCCCTACTACCTGTAATTTTTCTACATGTTTAACTGTAACCTCTTCGCATCTTCTCTTCGTACTTATTAAATGAACATTCCTTCCGAGTACGGCCTCCAACTAATACATAGATTCTCTTAAGGTGTGAACCAGACCAGTTGCACTACGCGTCAGCAGTTCGTGAAAAGATTCTAATTATTATTGTTAGAGGAATTGTGAACCAGACCAGTTGTAGTTAAAAAACTGTTTAATCAATTTCAAAAGCAGTTTTTTTTTAAAAGTGTTTTTGGCCAAAAAACACTAAAAGTAGTTCCTCCTATGCTTTTGATATAAGTTACTTTTCAGTTTTTATTCAGTTTTTACTGGAAGCAATTACTGATTTCAGTATCAAATCTCACCAAAAATATTATTTATTTATATTATAACCCAAAATATGTGAAAATTAAAAAAAAAACCTAGCAGTTATCTGACTTTTGCAATATTACATTTACTACCTACACTTTTTCTAACAGAATAACAATTTTTTACCAGTAATACCAAATAGAGCCTAAGTCGGTATTTATAAGATGCCTTCATATGAGTGTGCAAAGATTTAAGCCCAAAAATGTAATTTTTAGAATGAATAGTTCCTTTTATAAATGTTACAAGTCTTAGAGCTATAATAGGTTTATAATTGATACTAAAGAAGTCATTCGTTTTGAGAAATTGTAAATAAACAAAATAATTACAAACTGAGATTACAAGTCTCTACACAAATCCCAAAGATCACTAGGTTTAAAGTTTGAAGCAGCCCAACCTACCAACTATTACAACTTAGATTATACAAACTACTTTTCCTCACAAAAAGATCATTATCTACCTGAGCTCTCACATAAGACTCAGCATCACCTCCTAAGGACTACGGGTAGTCTTCTTTAATCTAACCATGCTTCCTAGCTGAAATAACAGGGTAAAAAGCAAGAAGTGAGCCAAATGCTCAGCAAGTACCATAAAGGAAACAGTATTCATAGCTATTCAATTCGAATCAAGGGGTAAAGTATAAGGCATCAATTTATAAATCATTTTTCAAAAGAATATTTCAATTATCATTCCAAAAATCATTTTATGACGCTACGGATTACAGCCGGTGATCAGCCGCGAAATAATCCCGAACCTCGCTGGGTTCTAATGATAATTAAGTGGGATCCCTAGGCAGCTTTTAAGCCTAATAACATTATTGTGAAAGGGACCTGCGTCTTAGTCCAATTCACTATTCATCAGAAAAATGTTTTATTCTTTAACCATAAATTATTAAAAATCCATTTTCAAAAGTTGATGCCCAAGATAACAGATTATAATTAACAAGAGATTTCCAATTAAAGGGGGTAATAACTAGATCATGAAAATTTTCAATCAAGGAAAAATAGGATTTAAAGGTACTTATTGTAGTTCAAACAAAACTATTCCAGGCTTTTGATATTTGGCAAGAGAATGCGAATCAAGAATAATTATATTGTTCAAGAAATAATTGAATTTAAGGTACTTATTGAAGGACAAACTAGAATCATGCTTGGCGTTCAATATTTAACAAGGGAAATACGAATTAAGGATAATTATACGAATCAAGGATAATTACGTTGTTCAGGGGTTAGATTTTAGGATACTTATTGAATAACAACTAAAATCATGCTAAACGTTCAATAATCTAACAAGGGAATTCGAATCAAGGATAATTGTATCGATCAAGAGGTAAGCATATCTAAATTCAAAAGAAGTCATATGATCAATATCACAATATCACATGGTTCAACGAATAACAATATATCAAATTGAACGATAAAATAACCAAATGACAATAACTTCGTTTCAAGGTAAATGCGAGAGAACTTGCCTTTCCTAAGAGTTCGCAGTCAACCTAGAGCTTTACTCGACTTTGATGGCAAGAGTCTTTCCTTTATCTTTCTCGAAACCTACACAAGTCAATATAGTTCTCATTACTAGTTATCCTTACACAAAACTATTACTAACTATGCTTGACGCCATTTATAACAAAATCACTTATGCACAATAATGCCCTATTATCTGACATTCATGTCACGTAATCACTTATACACATTTATCACATAATCACATTTACAAGTAGCACACAAACATTGAATGATCTTGGACCTACTACTCTTAGTTACTAGGTCGCTTCCAATATTCCCATTTTTAGGTCTCAAAACGCTATGAACCTCGGCGTCTATCCTCAATATCTATAATCTAAATAATACATTACCTTTTTACAGACTTAAACCTATCCTATAAACATCATGACGCTCTAAAATTAATCCAAAAGAAACTATTAAACCTCCCTTTACTAAGCATTTTCCCGAATGCTCCCCTAAGCACCACCATGGCGTGCCTCGGCTCTACAACTCTATACACCCAAGGCCTTTACTCAAAACCAATTCTCCCACACTCTTAAAACATAATACTAACTCCTAAACATGATTTGACACCAAGGCCTCACTCGGGCCTTCCTATGGCTCCCATGAAAGTTGACTAAAAACTGCCCTGCTCTAACTACCAAACTGCCCTGTTTTTGGTGACTTTAAACCATCTTACACTAACCTATAACCAACCTAATGGACTTGGCAACCTTCCTAGGACTTCATTATACTGATACAAACCCAAGTTCAAGAGATATACACCTATATTTGTTAGGTCTCAAATATACTGTATGAG
>PHNY01269994.1:14710-25214 GCA_003724115.2 Anethum foeniculum | reverse complement strand
CAACTTCTTTTGTGGTCCCAATGGTGAATAAACTATTATATTTGTAATATATTTATATTAAAATATTTTTTTTGTTAAGTGAGTGAAGTTGGCATCTAGGGGTGCCAACCATTGGAGTGTTTTTTGAAAAAAGAATGTCAAAATTGATGTGGATGAGAGAGAATATTAAAAATAATATTTTTGATTACGTGGCAAAGTTGGCACCCTTTCAAGGGTGCCAACCATTGGAGATGCTCTAAGAAGTATCTAAAAAGTTCAGCTCTGATGTGAAGACTTTGGATAATACTGCTCATAAGTACGACATAAATATATTTATCATAGCCTGATCCACCTATTATAGGACAAGTACTGACATATTGCCAATTTGGGCTCCAGGCTAATTAATCGACTACGGATGCTGCCTTAGTAATTAAACATGAGGTGTGGAAATCACCAAGAGAGGAGATTTTTTTCGAACATTGATGGTCGTGACACCAGTCATGTCCAAGTCCGCCATTCTTTCTCCATCAGGCAATTCAAAATCAAACCTATGAACTATATTTGCTATTGCAAGCTCTATAATGGCAGTTGCAAACTGCATCCCTGGACAAACCCTCCGACCGCCTCCAAACGGAAGAAATTCATAGTGAAGGCCTTTGTAATCAATAGGATTATTTAAGAACCTCTCAGGCCTAAACTCGTCTGGGTTGTCCCACAGAGAAGGATCTCTTGCAATTGCCCAGGCATTTACGAGTACTTGTGTCTTAGCTTTAATGTAATAGCCCATTACGTTTACGTCCTGCCTTGCTTTTCTAGGAAGTAGCACTGGACCTATCATGTACAATCGCATGCTCTCTTTCAATACTGCTTTCAGATAGTTCATCTTGACTAAATCACCCTCCTCAATTTTTAATTTGCCTTTGCCTACTTCTCTGACCTCATTCTTCAATTTAAACACGATGTCTGGATTTTTTATCAGGGCTGCCATTGTCCACTCTAAAGTTGTTGCTGATGTTTCAATTCCAGCAAAGAGAATATCCTGCAGGAAGTATGCAACAGGTAAACTTTTAAAGCAATTTCGAGTATAGACAAAGAAGTCGTTATTCATGTAACAATAGAGTGGATCCAATTATTGTTCCTTTTATTTTCTGTTACAACTGTAGCTCATTAATCCCTGAAGACAATGTTACGTGTGAGTGTGAAGAGTAACAGATGATCAATATTTTTGAAGGGAAAAATTTCGTTTGTTACCAAGATAACAGCTTTAGTGCAATCTTTGTCCATAGCAAAGGCAGTGTTGGTTTCCCGTGTCTGAATCTCAAGCAAAATGGATACAAAGTCTTTGTTTGTATAACTATTATCTGATGTAATAGAATTTTGATGATCTTTAATAACATGTTCCAGAAAAGCATCCACCTCGTTTGCTACTCTCTCCACCTTCCCCTTCAAACCTTTAAGCCAGTCAACCCAATACAGCAACGGAATGTAATTCCCTATGCTGCTGAAATAACCTAAAAGCTCAGTTATTTTGCAGAGTAAGTTACTATAAGAATTCCCTTTGTCATTTGCATATTTCTTTCCTAGTGCAGCCCTGCAGACTACATTACTAGTCAGTTCAGAAAAAAAAATGCTTAAATTTACTATTTTTGAGTCAGAATATTTGATATTTTGGATTAAAAGGGCAATTTCTTCTTCTCTGACATTGTGAAATGAATGAACCCTTTTCCTACTCAAAAGCTGAGTAACACATATACTCTTTACCTGTCTCCAATATTCACTATAACTAGAAAACCCAACGTCCTTACTTTTATAGAATATTCTATTGGTGATTTGTGTAATAGGCCTGTCCGAGAAAACCAGATCGTGGGTTTTTATAATTTCCCGAGCAGCATCAGCGGAGGAAACAACCAGGACAGGTACACTTCCAAATTTAAGTAGCATTAATGGACCATAGTTTTGAGCCAAGGACCGAAGTGAAATGTGCAGGTCTGGACCAATTTGATGAAGGTTTCCGATTATAGGAAATTTAGGTGGAGAAGGTGGAAGATTTCTTAAGGCTGTTTCTCTAGTTGTTAACCATTTATAGAGAAAAATTGTGACAGAAAGCAGTGCAAATAAATATAGGTTTAGGGGATATTGCTCTAGCATCTTCATTGCTGTTACTCTGCCTCAGATTAAAACTCAGAAGAACACGTGGTCACATTTGTTATATATATACAGTTAGATGATTTTGCCTTAGAAAAATTGGATATTTGTATACGTGTTTGGTGGCACAGCCTCAATAAGAGATTTTGAGCCAACTTTTCTGATAGGTGGAATGAATCTTGGAGATTAGATATGCCTAATGTACTTTCAGCTATAAAAGATGGAGGCTAAAATTCTGGCTAAAAATTTGCAGGAAGGTGAAAGATTCCATTGCACTTTTATAGTGCATGGTAAATCTTTCTTTGCCCACTAGTAGTATATTCCTTTTCTTTTCACAGTCTGCATTCATATTCTTCTTAGCGACCATAAAGACGATATAAATTTGTGCCTAATTTCTTGTTTGGCATTTTTCAGTTAGATGCCTACTCTTCTCCTACTTCATGAAATTGTCATAAAAGGGGATATAAAATGCTTAATTACGTTAAATTATTGATTTCAGGTTGTTGCATAAGAATGGCTCCTGTCACTTGTCGTTGGACAAAACAAGCCGTAGCATCTCTGCAGCACATGCTAATAGTCTGAAGTATCACCACAGACATCAAGTAAAGTGACAACTTCCAAAAAATTTCCAACTAACAGCTCATATATCGGGTCAGGACCACAAAAAACCATGCCTTTTCATTTGGAGACTAATTTATGTATCATATAAATCTGTAAAATTGTAACAGAAATAATCGTTAAATTGTTGGGCAGCTGTCGATGATAGTTTAGTATAACGTGGTCACTTTAATCGAATACAGTTGTTTTTGACATTTCAGTTCTTATGAAGTCGTATAATCAACTGTCTCGTCTAGGAGGAGGATGATTTATGAGTTACTGATTAGTTTAACCAACTTTGATCGACTTAGAGCAACTCCAACCTTACTAACCTGTTAGCCAAAACTTCCAGCTGGCACTGCTACAGTTGTACTTATAGCTATTCTCCAAAAAATCAAGCGCTCCAAGGGTGTATAACTGTTAGCTAAAATTATAGAAATCTGAAACTCATCCTCTATATTTGTTGATCCATTTCCCATCCTCTATATCTTCCACCTCATCTCCCGCTTCTTTTCTCCCGCTACCTTCCTCTCCCGCTGCTTCTCCAGCTACTTCTCCGAAGGTATGCCTTTCTCTTCTTTCATCTAATTTATGGATTTTGATTTGCTCTATATTTAATTTGATATCATATCTATACGTTTTATTCAAAACCACATGTTCTTGTGTACTTGAATTAGGGTTTTGGTTCTTTAAAAATTGGGATTTTTCTGAAAATTCTTCAAATTTATGTTCTTTTTACAGAAAATGGATGGCTCATTCACATCTTTACTCAATGATGGTTCATTTGAAGAATTGGTATACCTCACTTTAGGTCCACGACCTTCGGCTAAATCTTGTAATAAATGAGATCTATATAATACATTAATATCATTTAAGGATCCCGGTAACCCAAAAAAAGAGTGCCAAATTGACAAATTTTTTGAAGCTATTGCTTCTAATATAATAGTTGGTTCATGAACATGACCTGTATACATACATTGCCAACCAGTTGGACAATTCTTCCACTTCAAGTGCATACAGTCAATGCTACCCAGCATTCCAGGAAAGCCTCGTTGTTCGTTTTCTGCTAATAATCTAGCCGNTTCATCATTTGGTCGTCTTAAATATTCAGCTCCAAAGACTTCAACTATTGCTCTAACAAATCTTTTTAGACTCTCTATTGTTGTGCTCTCACCAATTCGAACGTAATCATCAACAGCATCGACTGTCGTTCCGTATGCAAGCATCCTAAGTGCAGCTGTCACTTTCTGGAGTGAAGATAGTCCCGCATTCCCACAGCATCAGTTCATTGAGTAAAATAATTGTCGTGAGTTGTGACCGCTTCTTCAATTCGTAAAAATAACAATCTGCGCATCCAAAATCTTCTACGAAACTGTGCATCTGTGTAAGTAGGTGTATCGGAAAAATAATCATGATACAGTCTAGCATGGCCTTCTTCTCTCTTTCGATTAATTACACGGTGATTCAATGTGGAACCACCATGATGTGAGTCAGAATTCGCTCTTTGTCGCCGGTGCTGAAGGTAAGCAANCATTCTCATTCTTGCTTCATGCTCTTCTTCTTCCGCTTGCATAATATCAAGAATCATTCTTGTGTTGTTTTCCATTACAAATGAATATTTTAGAAGTGTGAATGAATTTGAGTTTTTCTTCATTTTGTGTTTTTTTAGTTCTGAATTATGGTATTTATAACCATAAAAAATATAACCGTTGGAATGTAGCTGTTGGAATATGACCGTTAGAATATAGCCGTTGAAATATAGCCATTGAAATATAACCGTTTGAATTTGAAAATAATAATAAAATACTGTTTTTGAAATATAGCTAACCATTATAGCTAACACCATTGGAGTACAACACCTTACAGGTTCAGCAAATTTTAGCTAATCATTATTTTATATTATTTTAGCTAACCAATTTAGCTATCCCCCTTGGAGATGCTCGAGAAGACCAGCAACTCCTCAGGGGTCTTTGAACCCAGACATATCAATGACTTCACATGAGCAGGACATAGAAGCTTCTAGGCCCAATACGACTCAGATCACACCCTTTATACTACGCCCACTTCTCATGCCAGCCAGAGTTAGAACTAGGAGTGTTGGTAAGCTTTTGACAGCCCTTTTTTTTTAAAAAATAAAGCCAGACACCAGACCACCGCAAATATCTACTCGCCTAGAAAATGAAAAGCGTGGGGTGAGTACAATTTATAAAGAAGAAGTTAAAAAAGAAAAATAAAGGCAGTTACTACTACAGATTCCAAGGATTGATGGTGCAAATTCCAAGGAGGAGCTCGAAAGTCAAGAAAATAGTAGAAGAGTGAAACACACTCAAAATATCTCTTGACAAAAAACGCGGCCTCCCTTTCTCTCACATATATTTTTTTCTTTTTTCCTTCCTTTCTTCAATGGTAGCCGGCATAATAGCAATTCTTTTCGTCAATTGTAAATAAAAAGTCTTCAAATTTTTGTATACCCATGTAAAGTCTATAATTAAAAGATCTAAAGATCTTTTTGGACTAAAGGGGACTGAATGTTGGGTCTTAGGCCCACTTAGAAAGATAAGCCCAAAAGTCCACTTACGAGGTACCGTAAATACACTTGTAAAGAGATGGTAAAAGGATTGGAAATATTAGAGACTTAAAATTAGACTTAAGTGACTGCTTAACGGGGCTGCAGGGTGAAGATGCAGAGTACTTTAAAATCCACCAAATCCTCGTTGAAACGAAGGGAAAAGTGAAAAGGACATGTCATGAAATTTTATAAAATCAACATCTTGAAATTGACTTCCGTTATTTAATAGAGTGCCAAGTACTCTGTGAACTTTGTGATTTGTGGCACATTTCAACTTCCACCAAGCTGGATAATGCATATTGAATTAAGTATCTAATTGCTAACGTGTTTATGAGAAAAATAGAGTGATTTAAAAGCCTTATTTACTTTGCGAAGAATATACATGTTTGAAAAAAGCTGAATTTGAACTTAAAACGGAGACATATTTCTCATTATTCTTATCATGCATTCTGGAGCATGTTATTGAGCTCTGAAAAGATGAGGCATAAATTGCCTTCATGTCCATAATAAATTGTGAGAATATTGGGGGTGACAGAGAGTCGAACTTGAAAATCCCGGCAACCACAGCTCTGATACCAGGTTGAGAACCAGTTCATCTAACCTTAAGGTTTTAGATGGACCGGTTCTCAACAAGTTCATGACTTGGCAAACAATAGTTGCTAATAACAAATTTGCAAGTAATTAGTTAAAGATACATCTAGCCCTAAGAAGTATCTAAAAGTTCAGCTCTGATGGGGAAGACCTTGGATAATACTGCTCATAAGTACGACATAAATATATCTAACATAGCCAGATCCACCTATTATAGGACAAGTTCTGATATATTGCCAATTTGGGCTCTGGACTAATTAATCAACTACGGATGCAGCCTTAGTAATTAAACATGAGGTGTGGCAATCACCAAGAGAGGAGATTTTTTTCGAAATCTAAATTTATCATCTAAATTTACTTGGTTTACTTGGTTTTTGTTAAGTTTTATCATCTAAATTTATAGAAATAATGCAGCTTCACAACTAGAAAGTGTGATATAAAGCATTTAACTTGGATTAACATAAAATTATAATTGCAATTATAATTAGACCTTGTAGAAGGTCCTGTGACTCAAGATGTTTGGCACGGTTCGCAGTTGGGGTGTGCTAGGAGTAGGACATCAATCTTCTAAACAGGAAGAAGAGGAAAAGCTTCAATTATGAAATAGGACACTATAATTCAAGTCCTGAAGGACAACTTTAAACCAAGCTGTTCTGGCATATTTTGTGGCACAAAGTTCCATCAAAAACGTATGTTAGCCAACACAAGCACCTGAGTATTAATATTGACATGCTTGCAAACTTGTAATTTACTTACCTGGATGGGTCGATGGATGATGTTTAAAGTCCATGGCCTAGATTAGTGACCTACATTGCCCTTGGGAAGGACGCTCGTGTAAGGTCTACCCGTGGTAGAGCCCACATCATAATTTGTGACATGATGGCTTGGGTTCGCGCAGCCCCTGCTAATACTAGTTTAATTTAATAAATAATGTATAATTTTATTTGAATTCATCAAGTTGTCATAAGATTTAAAAAAATGTCACGTATAATTAGTCCGATATTGGTATTTAACTTGCAAAATTTATTAAAAAAAATCACAAATCACTAGTTCATACGTGATATTTAAGTGTTTTATACCTAATAATCACTACTTACTATTTAGTAGTTAGAAATTAGTACCTCCTCTTCCTCCTCCTACTACTATATATTTTCTCTGTCCCATAATAAATGTCCTAATTTTTTAAAAGTTTTTCTCACGTATTTCCATGCATCTAAAATACATAGTTGTATGATTTATTTTTTGAATTTTAATTTTTCTTAAAATATCATTTTTTAAAGAAATTTTAATTTTTTTAAAATTTTGACCAATTCAGCCGATTTTTTACTCGATTCGACCATTTTATCTCGTCTCACCCGACATTTGACCGATTTTTTGAAAAACCATACTTTGACCCCATTTTCGATTAGTCGAGACAGGACCCTTCGAACTACCGAATAATCATTTAATCGGCCGATTTTTAGAGCACTGCGTGGTAGACGTAACGAGGCACCTTGAGTCTAATTGGCTGATGATGTGGCTTTTGATTCATTTAATAAAATAAAAAAATTGTATTTTTGCTTCCAAATTGGTAATTTCAAACATTCGTTAGTTTTCACAAAATCTGATACATTATACTCTCTTTGTTCCATTTTAAAGGTCTCTTACATATATTAAAAAAAATAGTTAGGTGGATAACATTGGTCATCAAATACCCTTATTTAATATATTAAAAAATAAAAAATAGAATATAGTCTTAAAAAATCAAATCTTGAAAATAGTAAATATAGAAATAGTTTTGGAAAATAATTCTTAAACTTGTATTAAAAGAAGAGATATACAAGTAATTTAAAACAAATATTTTTTCTAAAAGAAACATGTATAATGGGATACATGAGATGGGAGTACTAGGGTTCTTAGTATGTTGTAAAACAGATAGTGGATTTGTTCCTGGCCTATGCAAAATTTAATATCAAAAGATAGGTAATTTATTAAAACTTTAATTTTCGTCAATTGGTGCCTCCCCTACAATTGTTTCTTTGAACACTCTGGTGAAACCTCCAAATTCTAAGTCTTCTTCTCTACAAAACTTTAATTTTGGTCAATTGGTGCCTCGCCTACAATTGTTTCTTTGAACACTATAGTGAAACCTCCAAATTCGAAGTCTTCTTCTCTACTGTCGCATTATTCTATTCTTCTGTCACTTAATTTTCTTTATCTAATTAGACCTTATAATATCATGAGAAAAACTTACAATAATTCTTTATCCGGTGTAGAATGGACAATTATAAAATAACAATAATGTAAAAGGTCCCCCGACCTATAACAGCCGTTGGAGCAAATAACATAGGTACCACTTCTTATTGCAGCCTTTCTATCCACTGTTCAACTAGATTTATTCCATAATTGAATAAACCAATAATCAACTTTTCTACTAAACAGGGATAACAACAGTCGTAATGGAAAACTCTAACTACTTAATTTAAGATATGATTGTAGCAGAAGAATCTGAGGAAAAGAAGTTATTTGATCCTCCAAATCTTCGCAATTATTTGATTCCCTTGACATAGTTCAGCTTTAAATATAAAACCCCATGACATCAAAAGCTGAGTTGGATTGCTGGGAAGACGAGGAATAGTATGAGGGCCCTAACTAGGTGGCCACAATGGTCCCTATTGATAATTCCCACCCCATTGTAGTTCCCGCTGTTCTGCCGGATTTACATATTGGCCTTAACTTGTCCAGTAAATGGAGGTTCCCAATAGAAAGAGTACATGAGATAATTAAAGTTTATGTTACACAGTTAATGAAGATAATTAAAGTTCTATAGTTGACGACGATGACGAACAGCAGTTTAAATCAATTTTATAATTGATTTTTTGGTTTTTGTATAATGGTGCTTAAAGTTCTTACATTGTGAACCAATTCCTTTATGTGTGTGTATGCGCGTGCACTTGCCCATACAGCGTTAAAGAAGAGATGTTGTATTTTGCTTTTGTCCTCTTGAATCCACTAGGACGCCACAGGGATGCCACACCACTATCTAGCCAGCCTTGCTGCCAAATGTTAACGATTTCACGGAGTAAGTTTATAGTTAATTAGTTATTTAGGTGAATTAAGTGATACCCTGTTAACAATTGTGAAGAAACTGATATCACTCTAACAACCACTATGATATTTAACTCTTATATTTTATGAATTTATAACCAGGTACATAAACCTTATTATCACAAAAATATTCATTTCAGAGTACTTTGCATCATCTCTCAATTCTCTCTTGTAAGGCATGTACTATGTCTCATATACAAACTAATGAAGTTTACTATGCTTGCTAAGCTAGTTTTTTATATTACATTTTGAGGGTTTAGATCGTTTTTTAAGCAAGGTGCCACTTCTACGCAAGTAATTAGTGGTCCTTGATCCAATTCTGTTTTGAGTTATTTCACCTAATCGAGACTTGAGGTTGCAAGAAAAATTGAGTCTTCAAGTCTTATTTTTAATAACACAACATTATCACAAGCAAGCACACACTTTCCATATCAAGTTGGATACTTTTGTTTAGTTGACTTTCTTTTAAGTATCTTCTCTACAACTTTTAATTTGCAGTTCATGTTAGAATAATGCAATGCATCTTCTGTAGAGCAATGCAAACCAACCATTCTATATCCTCTGATTATCAAATGTTGCCACTCAAATTACCAAGAAGTTTTCAAATATTATAGCAACTGCAATCAGAAGAGTTCAATCCAACTTTAGATACAAGAAAGTATAATATCCAAGCCCACAATCCAAGGTATACAGGATCCAGTAACCTACGATCCTACAACAGCTCGGTCCAAAAAATCTAGCAATTTGACCCCATATAGTCCCTTTCTATCTATGTATGTGGGATGTTACAGGAGGCTAGAGTGAAAAAATATAAGAATGAAATGTTACTTTATATTGGCTATCAAAACAGTACATAAACAAGACGATTTATCAAGTGTTTAAACCGGGATCGCCTGTTTCCTTCTCTCTATTCTAGTTCTCTATAATAAAGGAGTATAACCATTTAATCGTGACATTATTCTTCTAACAGGTAAAATACAATGTGCTATTAATAGCAAACTCCTATCAAAACACAACATTTTCGGAAATTAACCTTTGACCAACAAGAAAGACCAAACAAGAGATTTAATTTTGTAATGGCATCCCTGAGGCACCAAAGAAGCTTTGCTAAATTTGTAACAAAACATCAAAGGGAAACCTAAAACTTCCCGTAATTCTGTCTGTTGAGATTATCAACTGTTGCGTAAACAATAATCTTTAATGCATCTAGAACAGAACATGTCATTTTCTGTGTGCTTCCTGAGGTATTTGCAACTCCTCGTAGTCATCAACTTCAACCTGGTTAAACATATAAAGCTGAGTTTTTAGTCATTGGGATCTTCTACACGAAGATGTCAAAGCAAAGAATTATGTACCTCGTATCTATTGCCACCATACGTGTACTCCACAAGCAAATGCTTAGACTCGCCCGGACAAGGATCACAGAAGCCCATGATGCCCGATTTCTTTACACCCTCATGAAGCTGTTGGGTACACATAAGAAGCACGTATTACTAAAAGAAAATCTCATTACTTTCTAGCCAATATATATAAAGC
>PHNY01269994.1:4234-14644 GCA_003724115.2 Anethum foeniculum | reverse complement strand
CAGCAATTAACAGTCTAGCACAGCGTCAGCAGCCTTAAACCACACACGGCATGTGTTTGCCAAACAACTGTTACTGGATATATTTGTAATTGAAAGTGTGAAATGAGCCAACCACCCAATAAATTAATAGAAGAAGCCTCCACATACTCACCAAAAAGGAAAAAAAAAAAAAGAAAAAGAAAAAGAAGAAGCTCCACAATATAGATGTAAACAATTTCAATAATGGGAAATTCAAATAATTCTGTAAAACTTTTTGGCAAGAGGTGCTTATAACTCATATATAAACCTAAAACTTGTAGACAGGATAACCAAATTCAGTTTTTGCACAACTTCTATTAACAGAGTATTTAAAATACCTAAGTTGCTTGGCAAAAGAAATTTAATAAATAAATGAATAATACCTTAAGTTGCCCAGAATCGTTAACTAGAAAATTTAGAGGTAATGTGACATCGATAATTTGTACAGCCAGCTCATCCCTCTGTTGATCTGACTGAAATCTATTCTTCAAAATTTTTTGATTTCCATATTTTGCTTCTGTTATCACCAGTCCGCCTGTTTCTGCTTGTTGACTCCTTTTCCTATTGGCAACATTTTCTAACAACCGCTGAGCTTTCTCGGCTAGTGCTCTTGCCTGCTGAACCTGTAAAACAAAAAGATTACTGAAATACATGCAACATATTCTGAAAGGCTAAGAAAGGGTTCAAGTAGCAACCTAATATGTTAGGATAATGATAATAGTATGACAAACTATGTCTATCATCTGTGTGATGAACAAATTACATTCATTTACCTTGAAATCATCAAATTACAGGTATCAGCTGCAATATCGTACTCCAAAACAATTATAAGATGCATAAATTCTTATGCTATATTAAAAAGGTAAAATCATGCCAACAAAGGGTTGGTGTAGTGGTTGAGCTCTTGTCCCCCTTGCGGAAGGTCAAGAGTTCGACTCCTGGCGTGTGCATGAGTAATCAATTAGCAAAAAAAAAAAAGGTAAAATCATGCAAGGCAACAAAGAACACAATTCACAGTTAGCATTCTATATTTTATGAAGTTACTTTGTCCAACGACGGACGATGTGGATTATTCAGTGTCAAGGTTTTCGAGGAGAGGGAGTTTAAGTTGCTTTGCAACAGCTAAACCTTGGTACTTGTTTTGGGATGTCGGGAATATTGAATTGCCCAAATTTGTTGGTTCCAATATTACCTTTAGCTTTTTAGCATGTAAGGTCGTCCAAATGAGCTTATGTTATGAGACATGAGTGCATCAAACGCATTAATGTGTTTGAAACAAGCATAATAATGAAAAAAACAAGAAAAACTTAAACTAAAATTCATAAAACTACAGTACTGTGTGTATATATATATATACTTTTTATACCTCAGCTTGAGTTCGATCCATGTTCTCCATTGCTTTCTGCTTTTCCCGTTTTAGGTAATAAGGTTTAAAAACAAATGACTGCAAGTATAGACAAGTAGACAAATCAGATGGAAAGGGTAAATGCTTGAACTTTAAACATATAGATCATCTAAAGACTTTAAAGATTCAGTATCTACCATACACAACTAATGATGCGACAAAAGCACATCGACAAAAGCACATACTTGAATCTAAAAGGATCAAACAATAAATATGATTGGAACATATAGACATGTGTACACAACTAGCATCCATCACAAGAATAAAGTGTTACACTATTAAATAACTGAAGAAATGACTTGTAACACTTAATAAATTGCTCATACAGAGATGTATGACCAGATGCCTCTTGATGCATGGAAATTGCTGTTTATACTATTCTTTTTATTGTCAATTTAGTAATCCTCGAACTGATTGACTGCTACCTTAGAGAAGATAAGTAGTCCTTCCATAATTCTTGTTCTACTCATATAAAATCAAAAACAGAACATTTATAATCAATCATTTCCTGAAAGAACTGATTTGATGACATCAAGTTACCCCATATAAAAGAGGTGAAAATGTCAGAAATTTTAAAGTATCAGTCCATATTAAACTCTTTAGCAAAACTTCTAACTTTTATAACGTGTAGTATCGGCCTTGTGACCTCCTAATCAAAAAATTTGCAGATGCACGTTTGGCTATTAATTTCAGTGTCCTCATATTAAACAAATATCCTAAAATAAACTGGCAAACTTATAATATTATGCTGAATTCCCATCGGTGTGCAAAGTGTAAAATATTATGCTGAAGGTTGAGAGTAATATCACTAAATCAAGACTTGTGCTGGTATATGAACCTGCAACAAGGACTCATTTTAAATCAGATATCCATGGACCACCTTAAGCAGAACTGCAGAGCATATATTCTTTATTGACAAATTAGGTAGCGGTTTCAGTTTGAGTTTCATGGTTGTGTTAAAAACTTGTAGACATAATATAAGATAAATCCACACTATTGTGTGTGTTTGGGGGGGGCTCCAACATCACGTATAAAAAGGGAAAAAAAAGTTAGCATTAGCAACAACCTTGAGTACGAAATAAAGTGACGTTGGAATAATAAATGCACCAGCAGCAGTTGCTACATTCAGATGGCTAGAGAGCAAAATCTGCACAAAATGGCTCAATGAATGGGCAGAAACTAATAATTATACGAAAATAGTGATTATAACACAATACAGATCTGTTTTCAATAACCTTAAAAAATATAGTAAATGATTAACATCATCTGTCAGGAATTGCATTCAAAGAATAAGGTATTTATATCTCAACTCAAACTGAACTTAAGCGCAGGATTTTTCCAGACTCTTGCAGTGCGGTAAAAGCTTGTTCTATATTTTTATCCACAATAGAAGTGCCTTCACATGGCTGATCCATATGCAAAGCATAATCATGGGTCACTTGATGGACTAATAAATTTTATAAATCAGATTGTTGACATTTATACTCAAAGATTGAATTGATCTTTAGTACCATATAAAAATCAAGCAAAGGTGGTCCAAAGGTGTTACATGAGGCTCCTAGGGTTGCATTTAGTCGTAAAAATATAATGAGATGAGAACTGTCTGTTAGAAGGCAATTTAGAACTCCAGATTTATCCACTCTCCTTTTTTCAACTTCATAACTCAAACAATACAATTGCACTTACAGGGATGACCAGCTTCTGCCCGCCTCGGTGAAATTCAAATCTCCAAAAGATACCCTTCATATACAAGGAAAATTATAAGGTCATAAGCACAATTGAAGATTTAAAGCTAGTTACAGATGTTTTAAATAAACTAACAGAAAAAACAGAATTAGTTAAAGGAAATACACTAAAGATCACAAAAGTTCATTGACGCACTGGCACTTGGAAAACCTAGGTTTGTCCTTCTTACTTTGGACCACACATATTTTCCCACATGAACTCCAACTCTTTTTGGGCTTTTATAATGTGATAATTTTAACCTTTTCAAAACCCTTGAATTTATGAGAAGACTGCTTCCAACAATTGATGATGGACCAGCAAAACACTAAAATGTGCATTACTAAGAAGGATAATGGCTTGTTTTTTCCTCATCGCGATGGTGTGCTTTTAATAAATATTCAATACTATTGCTAATTTACACAGATAAAAGAAAAATAATGGGATTACCACACTTTACTGTTGTTTTAAAGCAGTTTCACACATTATTTACTGCATGCCTGTACTGTCCAAACAGATTTTTATCTCTAAGATTCCCACTTTTTTTGCCTTTTTACGGCTTATCAGAAGTCTTAAAACCTTGTATAGAAAGATTTTAACATCTTCCAAAATTATACACATATCTTATTAGTCAAAACAGCCTGTCTACTTCTAGAAGTAGGGGCAAGGACAGCATATATCTCACCCTTTACATACCTTGATTCCAATTAAGACATATTCGGTATGTTTGGTTCTACACAAATAACTGAAACAAGGAGAAGTTTTAGATGTAATGAAGAGGTAAAATATTGTCTAGAGATCCAACAGTCCAAGCTTAAATGTAGATGTCTCTTGGCATCTAATTAAATGGCTTATTGAATTTCTTGCGTGCATGCAGATGATATTCCTCAATTTTTATACAAATAATTCACCTAATTCTCAAAATCACTAAAGAAATTAAGGTAGCAGGAGCTTAAGTTTTTTACATTCCAGCTCCTAACTACATTGGAATTCACAACTATCTTGAGCTATCTTAGAAACAAAGACATCCAATAAGAGATAACAAACATAAAGAAACAATCAATTTTTTACAAACAATTTGCATCTACCAGAAAGTACCTGGATTCCTATTGCATATAACATGCGGACAGTGCTGAACTTAGAGATTTTCCTTCCACCACCTACTTCAATTTCAAGGGCACGGCTGACAATCATAGTAAAGGTACAACTTTAGTATCTAGCATGTATTAAAACATGATATCACAAATTCAACTTTGTCCAAAAAAACAGAAATTAAAACACAAATAAACCCATATAATTTGATAGCCAACATAATTTTACTCCATCCTACTCCTATTTACAAAATAATTTGCATAGTGTACATCATTATATTCATGCGTATACTGTGACACTGGAAGTTTTGAGGGTTACAGTGTTTAGTCTGAAGAACTTCATTTTGGGCTATCATCTCTGGTCCATCTTGCAATATCTTAACAAGGACAAGATAATACAAATGATATGAATTAATTTCATAATTATTAGTTTCTACGTATGTTAAGAAAAAAGACTACTATAGTAAGAAAATTCTGGCGGCATTAGAAGATTTATAAGTGAGAGTAATATGAATACAAGCTAAAGAAAAGATATATATACAAAAACACTGTAGTTGTATCATAATTATTGAAATTAATTATAATGCACAGATTAAAACAAATTAATTATTTAAGAAAAAAAATAGCAAACAAAATAATTATTTAAGAAAAAAAATAGCCACTTACCAACTTAAATTTAACATACATACTATTTAAATGTTAAATCATGTACATGATTGCAAGAGATACTTCTTGTGCATTTCTTTCAACTAACTCTTGTTTGGAATCTAAAATTTTCAAATTTATGTATTCCAGTTATTGCTTCTTTCTTATTTCTTTTTTCATTTGCTTCATGTTAACTTTTCTACTTTTGGCACTCGATGGAATTCATTAACAGATTACACTGTAGCCAGTTTGTGATAAAAGCGATCTCGACTTGCAACATACAGACCATACCACCTCTTTTAGCTCAAATATGTCTAAAAGTTATTTTCAGGTCTGCCTTAAGAAAAAGTTCACTTGAACTAAAATCCTGCAGGGCTGTCGCTGCAATCCGTCACATGTTAAATAATGCGAAGAGGGTTAGAGGTACAATTGAAGCACTGCACATGTTAGATGAATAGTGCAAAAGTGCCTAAAGTAAGAGGAAGTTATATTGCAAGGACCTATGAAACAACAATGACTACTGTAAATGAATTAATGATAACTGGATAAGCTATGGGCACTTCCAGAGCAAAATTTCTTTCTAATTTTTACTAAAGATCCTTGACCAGGAATCTTGGACTAAAGGTATAACTGTCAAGCAAGGATATGGAAATATATATAGCCAATTTACTTGTTCATGAAGTAGCAAACATGTCAACTAAATGCATAAGAGGTAGACACATCAGCAAATCAAAGTAAGCGAGGTGCGAAAATTCCGCGTTCAGAACTTTGAGCATTTCTTTCATGAATAGCATACAAGCTTAAAAGATCTCAAAGAAAAATGATCATAAGAGTGAGCAAAAGTACCTTCCTACTTTAGCAGCAACTCTTCCATGAGATTTCGTGGAGAAATGACGAGTGTAATGAGCTGATGCTCCTACAGCGCTTGTGCCAATCTGCAGCGATTTAAAAAAATGGAAGTCACAACTACACTTACTAATACTCTCAAAACTACTTGTAAAATACTAAGCCACTGCTGCTTCTATTCCTGACATATTACTACCAAATATCAATACTACAGGAATGATGCATTCCTGACATATATCACTGTCTTTTTTGTAAAAATTGCTAACATATGTTCATTTTTCTTAGTAAGAACTATGATAGGTTTCATTTTAATTATTCTATTAGTAGGAATTTAATTAATAAAGGAAATGTGTAATTGTTACAGTAAGGAACATGAAACAGACCTTTATCGCTCCAGCTGCAGACATTTTCTCTTCTTTCTTACGCCATCCAACAGAGATTGATGACTCTGAACCTAAAGAAAGCTCAATCTGGATGCCAAGAGAACATAAAAAATATGAAAATGCAAGAACACAAAATCTCAGAGAAATTGTCCGAGCCTCAAGATGTTAATTTATTATACATGTGCATAACTTTAGCCTCAACTTATGTCCACATCAAGAACTAGAAAAGTTCTTTTTTTAAGATATTGTTTCCCTTGTACCATTCATAATCTTAGGATGGCAAAGTCAGTGAAAGAATGATTTTTCCTTGAATATTTATTCTTTCAGTCATAAACTTTTCAAGACAAAAATCGTCCTAATTTTATTTACAGTAATATGACCTTTAAGAGCCTACAAGTCTAAAACATCATGGCAGATAGAAGAGATCTTACATTTCCATTAGTAGATTCAGACAGATGACGAGTCCAAGCATTGGTAAGATTGATTGAACCGTCTCTTAAAGACATGGCAAGGCCCATTGTTGCATTGGCATTGGCAGAGAGTTGTCTAAAGTTTATGATAGAAACATTGAGTAAAAAGCGAAATATAAGGTAGAGCCAATTTAACTATTTATACATATTGACGTACCGAGATGTTTGTACCCCAATGAGAGACTGTAAACCAGCAGAAGCCATGAATTCTATTGTTGAAGCAGAAGATATCTGATGCCTAAGGACAGCAGTGGTCGCAGCACCGCCAGATTCTCCGGTGACTGCTAGATTACCTCCAACAGCAATGAGGCTCCTTTTTGATAGTTGAGACTGAACTTCACTGGTCATGGACATCCTAAAGACAAAAAAATTCGATTACATCTATCTATACAAAACACCACAATCTTGCATTAACACATTCCCAAATCCCAATACGCACACAATATTACTTGACTTGCATTAAGTGAATGATATGTATTGTGATATTGTCAAACATAGAAGATAAAAACCCAAAGTAAGCCATAGAGAGTTAAAATCTTAACACCAAATTCTGGCATTTTTTTATATCAAATAAAATACACTGCACCGAGTCTGACTGATAACCACATGGATATAAAAATTTGCCTAAGAAATTAGGGACCTCAAAATTTTTTGAAACTAAGGATATTTGTAGACAGAAACTAAGGATATATGGACACGGAACTATGATGATATCAATGGAGAATCTTCACGAAAAAAGTAAAGATGAACCGTTTTGGCTGGTCCAATAAGGTGGATGATCTATTTTATCATATCCAACTAGACCAACAAAAACAATAGACATTATTCCGACTACAGAGGGAGCATATCTTTCATATCTGATAAAGAAGGTTCTGGATTTATCGACTAAAAGCTGGTTTTCAAAATGACTTCAATAGTAAAAAAACTTGAGAAGTAAAAAAAATGTCGACTCTGCTTATATAGAGAAGGAATGTGCTGAATAAATCTTTATAAGATAGGACCTTCAAGTAACAGATACATAATGACAAGTAATCTTACTAGATTCTAATAATTGACTAAAACAACTAAAGAACTAAATGACTTTACCCTCGCATGATTCCATCACCATTTAGAAATTGCGGAAGCGACAAATTTGCGAGAATCACGCCAGAAGGTAAGAGGGTTAAGACCTTCGAATCTTGCTTCTGCCGCCTCAATCTCTCAAGTTCTTGCTTAATCTCTTCAACTTGGTCTAATTTCGGACCAAGTTCTAAACCTGAGGTTAGCCCTTCCATACCATATATATCATATATCTGCCTTTTATTTGCATCAGATAAAATTTCATAAGCTTCACATATCCTTTGAAAATTTTCTGTAGCGACATCCTTCATCTGAAATCAAGAGTGCAGTACAGTTATCAGTCAGTGTCTGGTTAACTAAAGAGTGCAGCAAGCAAGGAAATTGCTCAGAGAGATAGGCCCCAAAAGGATATCCCAGTAAATTCCCCCACCAATCATGTTAGAGACAAGAACCTTTGCAACCTTACTACATGCTAGTAACATTATCACAGTGAGTATTGCCATGTTAGTATTTAGAGATTACTACAGATCCTGATCATTTTAGGACTCCAACTTGACTTTCCAATTCAAGAAGCACACTCACGAATTCCATAACTATCCCGACTAGATGGTAACCCCTGCCCATTAGCTTGCTCCTTTTAAGATGCAAACTCATCTTTTCTCAGTGAAATATAAGAAGGTCCTTATAATTAAAAAAATCAAAGACAACAACTTATTATGGAAAATAAAGCTCACGACTCTCTATAGCATACATAATTTGTTAGTGTCAGATTCCTTTAAAGCTAAAACTGCAACAAAGCAGGAGGGGCCTCCCAAAGCATAAGTGAAAGTGAAGTGCATTTAAGGAATATAAATCAACACATAGACGCAACGAGTAAATAACAATACTAACTTAGCTCATAAGAAATTAAGAATGTGCAATACAAATATTTTTTAGTAGTATGCACTATGCAGTCGAGAATACCCAACTTGTCTTCATAACAAAAGAAATACATATACACATAACATTGAATTGTAATCATTTTTCAACAATTGTCTTGGCATCTTCTCTTTAAAGAACCCAAAAATCTTTCACGCAATTTGAATTTAATAATTTCTGTTGATTAAAATGACGGCCACAGATTAAAAAGGAAGTCTGAAGTTAATCCCTATTGCCTCAAAGCTCGGGAAAAAGCTTGTGTGTTTTTTAAAAGTGTTAATTTTTCAAGCCAAATGGGTACTCGTTGCTTAACTAGGCTCTGGGTTCAAATAAGAGCTTATTAGCTTAAGCGCCCATTTCACAACACTATCTTTATTACCAGTAATGAAGTCATAAAGCCACTAAAGACAAATGCTAGTATTTTTTCTAATAAAGTTTACAAAGCTCTTATCTTTTTGAAGTATATATAATGTTCCAAGTATATGAACCAAGATTTTCTTTCCTTTGGCATGATAGGACCATCACACCTAGAGGTTCCACAGGAAAGATACGCCAACTTTTAGAATGTCTGCTGAACATATACACTTAAATCTTGATTAAATGAACACCCTTGGGAAAAAGAATTTTATTCATTTAGCGAGGTTCAAAATACGCTGTTGGGACCCAAAAAGTTATTCATTTGACAGGTTATTCGTTTATCGAATATTCATTCATTGAGGTTCTATTGTATATAGATAATCTACATGCACATAAACAAAGATAGTGAATTAACCAATTTTAAATTCGGATTGATGTCTTTAAATGATGCAGCCTATTACGGTGTCCCTGAGGCTACTAAAAGTATGATACATTACTCAAGAAAAAAAAATTACCAACAAACTAACTCTAATTTAGCTATTAACAATCCATAACACATCGAGATTCCTTAACAAACTAACTAGTTTAGCTATCAACAATCCACAACACATCAACCTCTTTTAACCTGAAAAAAACGAAAAACTAAACACAACTTCCTCACACCACACTCAACCACCCAATCAAAACCACCACAAGTGCACTACACTATCATCAATCAAATCAAAACATTCAATAAATCACCATAATCACCCAAAATCACTATCAAAATCTACTATAACCACGTTCATCACACAACCAGTACAAACAAATTCACCAAGAACCCGCAAGATTTTCAATTTCTCACCAACCCATCATCAAAATTCAAACTTTCTCACACACATATATACTTACATACACACATACAAACATGTATAAGCAAAAACACAAAAAGGGGTTATACTATTACCTGAGGAGATTGTTTGTCAGGATGATAAATTTGAGCCCACTGACGATAAGCTTTACGAATTTCCTCATCAGAAGCTTGTGGAGATATGTGTAACAGAGCATATAATTCTCTGTTTGGGGGCTCATTATTACTTAAATCTTCTCTCATTGTTATGGGGCTTCAAAATTAAAAGGGTTTTGTGGGTTTTTGATAAAGATTACAGAGTGATTTTTGGTTATTTTTCACTTAATTGGGTAGTTTATAGTTTGAAGATACAGAGAGTTGCAACGGCGGACTATATTTGTATGTATATGTTGTTTTATATCGGAGGCAGAACTCTGACACCGCTTTTTCTGATTTCTTGTAGTAAAAGATAATTTAAGTTTTAGATTAAATCATAAATAAATGTTTTTAAAAATATAAATTTTAATTTGCACAAAATGAGATTTTTGAAAAATTTTACTGTGAAAATATAAACATGACTGGTTAACGGAATCCTGATTCTATACTACTTACTTAGGGCCTGTTTGGCAAACAGGTCACTTATCAACTTATCGACTTATTTCGAATT
>PHNY01269978.1:2427-12737 GCA_003724115.2 Anethum foeniculum | reverse complement strand
ACATGCTGAGTGACTGAGAGAGAGAGTTAGTCATCTAGGAGGAAACTTGGAAACAAACTATCATCACTAGCAATACTACTAAGATTATCCGGAATTGGTCCGGGTATGTGGTAGAGGACAGCTGGCGTCTGTTCTGACGTCTGGATCCCCTGCTCTCCTTATGCCTCTTTGTCTTGGTGACCTCGCTCTCCTAAGAAGTTGGACTTGACATAATCTTCTATATAATAGTGCCTCAAGCCTGTTTTGAATGGTTGCTAACAAAAATGCTACAGTAACTCCCCTTAATTTAGGTCTTTGCCACTGATTTGCAAGTTATTAACGGATTTGCCATTACTTTTCTGAAATGTCCGGCAGTTTCTAACCATGTTGCACGTGTAGTATTAATTTTCTTCATTAAACAACTACAAGCAAGTACAGTATAGAGCTTAATTTCATTATTCTGTATGGAAGCTTCTCTTAGAAGCTTTATTCAAATTCAAAATCCTTTTTCCCCTTTTCTGGATTTGCACGCTTCTTTTGATCTTATTATTCCATCGTTCAAGATTGCTAACAGCTCTGCAAATATGCTTCCTTCTTGCTTCCTTCTACAACATCTAATTTAACTGATTACATGGATCAGGTTTGAAATATTCTTCTTTCATGATTATTACACTGATTATATACGCGATCTGAATTTGCAACCAAATGTTTCTCTTCACGGAGGCCTCTGCAACCAAATTATTCAGCTCTGAAGATATGATCCATGGTATCATCTATTGACTTTATGATCTCTACATTATTGTTTATTGTGTTTTTGTTAAATTATTACGTATTGACTACATGTTTGTTTGATTTTAGGCTTTAGAGCTGCTAATAGGGCACGAAAAAGAAGAATGAATAAGAACAAGGAGAATGTTTTTGAACATTTGCAAGGTGCACATGCAGCTTCTATGTTTTTTAATTTAATATTTACTTTATGATCTCTACATTTATGTTTACCCGCTACCTGTGAAGAAAACTTCTTAGTGTTCGTGGTTGCAATGAGAAGATTTAAATTTCGCCTTTAGTACTGCATAAAAGTTTGGAGGTCAACATGTTCTTCATTTTTTTTTTTTTGTATACATCGTGATTTCCCGCGTTGATTGCAGAAACCCCCCTTCTTGTCAATGAAAACATTTCTTGCTCAATTTCAAACTCAGGTAATTAAGCACTATCTTCAGATAACCTTTAAAAATGAAATATTAAGCACTAATGTTTGTAACTGTTTTGTTTGTTAGTCCTGTTAGTGTCTTCTAAGAGCAGGTCTTCGAAAAGACGACTGAACTCCATGTCTGATTGTGTTGATTTTCGTACTCCTCTTTCGGAGTTAAGTAATAATCATGAAGTTAATAAGAACATCCGTCATCGAAAATCCAAGAATATTGCGCGCCACAGTTTGGAAGAAATCAACTGCAACTTATACCCTGATTCCAAAATGAATACAATGTTGGACGATACTAATCATTATGATGATACCATAGGTAAGATTATAGTATATCTGCCAATTAATAGTAACTAATCAGGAGGTTTGTCTAACTGGCAATTAATATTGTGGTATGTACAGAGGAATCTATCATTGAGGGTGCAACTTTGTCTGATGATGGTCTGTTTGATTCAGATAGTTCATATGGTATGTTTCACTTTACTATTACATTGCTTTCCACATACTTAACTATATTTCAGCCTCAAATAACTGCCCATTGTGTTTGTCAGAGGAGTTCTTTTCATAATATATAGACACGGAGTCAGACACAAGTACGTTATTATCAATTATGATAATTTTTAATCAAAAAAACTATTCTAATTGTACTTTTATATAGAAACACAATGTTGTTGTTTTTCTTTTTTCCCGAAGAATGCTTGGATTCTGCTGCTATATCAGGCACAAGCCCTAGTAGAAGACCTCGAATGGTTGTTCCAGAAGATTATGCGTCTTTGGGAGCTCCATCTGTTGAATGCAGTTTCTGCAATTCAAGAATGTGGAAAGTGGAACGTGTGAACAAGAGCGTTACGAAAGGTACTCCATTGTTCTCTATTTGTTGCAAGAAAGGTGATGTTAAGCTCCCCCCAACTCCACCGACGCCTTCTTATCTTCTCAAGCTACACAGCGACAAGTCAAAAAGTTTTGGCTTCCAGAGGAGTATAAGGTTGTACAACTAAATGTTTTCTTTTACTTCTACTGGTGGTAATATTGATCATTCTATAAATGAAGGCAGAGGTCCATACATTTATCGCTTGAATGGCCAAAACCATCACGTTTTTGGTTTTTTAATACCCGATCATGGCGATACTCCTAAGTTCTGCCAGCTGTACATATATGATACTGCGAATGAGGTGAGCAATCGTTTGCGGTGGATAAATGTATCCGATCAAAGTGATGTGGATGAAGTTGTTATTGATGGTCTTATTCGTATGCTGGACGAAAGTAATGAATTAGTTAAAGAATTCCGGATGGCTCGTGACCATTTTGAGAATGGTGATCTTGTGGATATCAAAGTTGAGCTGAAGATTTGTCGTTCAGAGAGCGGTAGAGAAAATCACATTTCCGCGTCGGACGAGGTTGATGCTGTTATGGTTGGTAATACTACAAATACCACACCGGATCGTGATGTAATTATTCAACCTAAGATTGGTAAATTACAGCGTGTGTCATACATTTATCCGAAGTTAATGGCTCACCAGTACCCTCTTCTGTTTCCGCTTGGTGAAGATGGTTATCATGACAAGATTCTTCGACAGAGCGCCGATGTCAATAATTTTAAAGATAGTGACATGATCTCCATGAAGGATTATTATTCTTACAGTTTCCAAGTTCGTGCCAGCAAAGGTACCAATTCAGACTTTCAAACTATGAACTATAATTTTTCAGTAACTGTTTGTTTACTGAATTATATGTTATAAATTAATCCATTACAGGTCTAACACCTCGATTAGGTGGTAGGCTATTCCAACAGTACATGGTAGATGCTTTCTCTGCAATAGAACAAACTAGATTATGGTGGTTTCGTAAGAACCAGACCATTCTGTGGAATGAGTTGTACAGTCATATATGTGATTCTGTATGTAGAGGTGATTCAGACACTTCTAATTTTGGGAAAGGTATTATATTTCCTGCCGGTTTTGTTGGTTCAAACGTTATATGCAGCAGAATTTTCAAGATGCCCTTGCTGTTTGTCGTCATGTTGGTCATCCTGATATTTTTCTAACCATGACTACAAACCCTTTGTGGGATGAAATACAGAAAATGAAGGATTATATTCCTGGATGTAAACTTGAGAATTGTCCTGATATTATTTCAAGAGTATTTAAGCTAAAACTTGACCAGCTACAGACAGATATAAAGAAAAAAAAGGCTATTTTGGAAAATGTATTGGAGGTATGTCCTATATTATCATCTTAAAAAAAGAAGTTATT
Source organism: Anethum foeniculum (assembly GCA_003724115.2). Taxonomy (NCBI): domain Eukaryota; kingdom Viridiplantae; phylum Streptophyta; class Magnoliopsida; order Apiales; family Apiaceae; genus Anethum; species Anethum foeniculum. Next base: position 9,305 of record PHNY01269978.1, on the reverse strand, counting down.
TAGCCCCTGACAGTATTTAATATTCTTTTACTTTGTTCAATGCAGTGATGTATGTGATTGAATTTCAGAAACGAGGTCTTCCACACGTTCATATGTTGATATGGCTTGACAGTAAATCAAAGATTTATCTGAAAAACAATGTGGACAAGTTTGTATCGGCTGAAATTCCTGATCCAGTTAAAGATCCCGTGGGTTATGCAGCCATGAAGGCTTTTGTGATTCATGGTCCTTGTGGTCTACAAAATCCGAAATCACCTTACATGAAAGGCTTCAAGTGTATACGTCACTTTCTGAAATAGTAATCTTTCATTCAGGAGGTTATATACCAGTTTTTACATTTTTTTCAATTATTTGTATAACAAGTTATTAAATTGTTGAAATTTTCTATGCATTGTAGGTATTCCGCACGTACTATATTTGACGAAAGTGGCTTCCCGCTGTACCAGCGAAGAAGAACTGAACACACAGTTCATGTGCGCAATGCCGTCTTAGACAATCAGTGGGTTGTTCCTTACAATCGTGATTTGTTAGTTAAATATCAATGTCATATGAACATTGAAATTTGCTGCCATGCTCGAAGCTTGAAGTACCTCTTCAAATATTGCCTCACGGGTCATGATACAGCTACTGTCAAAGTCATCGGGTGAAGGAAGAGTAGGCCAGTTGAACTGGTTGATGATGCTATTGATGAAATAGAAGAATATTTTGACGGTAGATATATTTGTGGTTTGGAATCCGCTTGGCGCATTTTTGGGTCTTCGATACACCATTGAACGCTTTCTGTTGAGCGTCTGCCTTTTCACTTACCAGGCAATAAAAGTTGTACCTTTTCTTCCAATGTATCTTTAGAAAAAGTTGCTGAAAGAGAGAAATATCGACAAAGCAAGCTGGAAGCCTTTTTCATGTAAAATTCTATTGATACAAGTGCAAGAGCTTATACATATGATCAAATTCCGCAACACTATGTCTGGAATGATACCGAAAGGAAATGGAATCCAAGAAAAAGGGGGATGCAGATAGGAAGACTATCTTATGCTCATCATTCAAGTGGAGAAGTATGGTACTTGCGTAGCTTGCTGACCAAAGTAACTGGACCAAAGTCACTTAAGAGCTTGAGGACTGTGAATGGAATAACTTTCCCCACTTTTAGGGAAGCATGTAAAGAATATGGTCTACTTGATGATGACAAGGAAGGGCACGAAGTTCTTCAACAATGTTCTGCTAGAGGTTTACCTCCATAAATACGCCAACTTTTCGTTCATATCATAGTCAATTGCAAAGTAACTGATTTGGCCAATTTATGGCAATGTCACTGGAACAGCATGGTAGATGATATTTTATTAAAGAGGCGTGCATTAACGAAGAATCCAAATCTTATCCTCAATAAGAAGCAGTTGCAGTTTTATGTTCTCGCAGGTAACAGAATAACAAATTAATCAGTACATTATCATGAACTGCATGGTATCCTAATAATATTAGTGTTATTATTTAAATTCATATAAGTTCATTTTAATAATCCTTTTCTCGATATGAAGCTATAATCCTCAATTTTGTATTCTCAGAAATTGATAATTTGCTTCGGTCAATTGGCAAATCATTGAAGAATTTTCTCCAATTGCCACAGCCTCCTCTGTCTTATCTCCAACAAGGAGATAACAATTTGACAGTGGAAGAAACAAACTACGATATTGGTGAGATGGAGATGGAACATAACAAGTTAATAGAAAATTGTAACGAGGAACAGATTATGGTTTACAATGCAATCCTGGAATCTATTGCCAAGAAAGAAGGTGGCATTTTTTTGTATATGGTAGTGGAGGATGTTGCAAGACATTTTTATGGAGAACAATAATCTCAAAGTTAAGATCTCAAGGTGACATTGTACTCCCAGTCGCATCATCAGGTATAGCAGCAACATTACTTCCAAGAGGGAGGACCGCTTATTCAAGGTTTAAAATACCAATCACTCTGGATGATTTGTCGCTTTGTAATATTGGTCATCAATCGGATATAGCTGCCCTTATAAAGGAAACCAAATTGATTATTTGGGATGAAGCCCCAATGCAGCATAGATATTAATTTGAATGCTTGGATAGACCTTTAAGAGATATTATGAAAGCCAAAAATCCCTGCTTTGGCTCAATGTCATTTGGTGGCATTACTATTGTGCTTGGCGGAGATTTCTGACGAATTCTCCCAGTAATTCCCCATGCTGAAAAAGGAGAAATTCTTTGCTCATGCATAACTCGGTCAAGATTGTGGTTAAATACCGATATTTTTTTACTAACCAAGAACATGCATCTTACTCAAGGGAATTCCCCGGAAGAGATGGAGAATTTGAAATCATTTGCACAGTAGGTTCTTGATATTGGTGATGGGAAAATTGTTGCACCTGCATCTGAATCCGCGAATTTTGGTGAAGGTAATATCATTGTTCCCGCCCAATTTTGTGATTTGACAAACGAAAACTCTGTGGATAACATGATTCAAAATACTTATCCTGCTTTCATGAATAACTGGAAGAATTCCAAGTATTTGAGTGATAGGGCTATTTTGACACCCACTAACCAGACACTTGGGCATCTTAATGAACTCATAGTTGATAAGATACCCGGTAAATCTTTCTCATACTATAGCATTGACAGTGCTGAAGAATTTGGAGGCACTGATGCTGATCTTAATAATGCTTTTCCAATAGAATACTTAAATTCTATTAGTATGCCAAGTATGCCTTCGCAGGAATTAAAACTAAAGGTAGGTGTTGTTGTAATGCTTTTGCAAAATCTAAATCAAACTCTTGGGTTATGTACTGGTACGAGGATGATAGTAATGAAATGCTTGAAATTTTGTGTTGAATGCGAGGTTATTTGTGGTTCTTTTGTTGGTACTCGGCATTTCATTCTACGAATGGAATTATGTCCAAGTGATACAAGAATGCCTTTCAAATTGGTGAGGAAACAAATTCCCCTCCAAATATGCTACGCAATGATCATCAATAAATCACAAGGACAGTCTTTGCAGAACGTTGGTCTCTTCCTCCCTAAATCAGTTTTTACACATGGTCAGTTTCATGTGGCTATCAGTCGCGTTACTTCTCCTAATGGCTTGAAGATATTTATTGATGATGACAGTGGCAAGCCAACTAATATAACTCAGAATGTTGTTTACAGAGAAGTGTTTTCTCCTCTTCCAAAAGTTTAGAAATATGTATATAATAGCATATGTGAGTAAAATTATTTATGATTTTGGTATGGAATGCAAAGCATGAGACAGTTTCAGTATCAAAAGTGTAGTTGCAAATACATGTCAGAAAATTTAGTCTTTAGTCCAAGACGAAACATCACATGAAGATGTGAAACATAAATAGTGGCATAAAAATCATAAGAATTATGCCCAAACATTTGTCCAGGCTTAATATCTTCTATTATCTTAAACAAATTATGTTCGGTTACATACTTCTACTGAAGAAATCATTTTTATGGGCGATTAGCAACTGAAACCTCAAAGATACGACCACCAATATGACTAAGTTGAATTTTGTCTCCAACTTGGAAATTATTATCAGCAACAAACTTCAGCCAGCCCCTTCTAAATCTGCATTGCGTGTGAAAGCGGTAAACACCAACATCTCACTCTACGCCTCCACGAACTAGCTTAACAAAATCCGATTTCTCAAAATCCTTATAGATTTCAAAGAGTTCTACAACAAAATACAACATAAACAGTTTTCTTCGTCAAACTTCAATTTTAATTTATTTTAATTGAATATAGTAATCTGACAAAACTTACCACACCATGCCCATTTTGATCCAAATTCTTCCCTGTTAAAGTCCGATTGAAAGATTTTGTACCCCCTACAAATTGGTCTGCATCAGTAATGAAGCAATGCAACTTCAAATATAAGAACATGACTACTATGAAAAATGCCAAAATTCATAACTCAAACTTTCAATCTGTACCATTTTTGCTCTCTGTTACACAGACAACTTTATTATCTGCACTGTCAACTTCTGTTGGATAACAAAAATTTAAAAACCACCATTAGATAAGAAGAAATACATGATATATAATAAAGCAATAAAAAAGATAAGAGTTAAATAAAAATACCACCATCAGATATATCTGTATCCATTCTCATTGTACTATCTGTTAGAACAATAAAATCATCTTCGAAATAATTGGCTAGGGATTGTAACATTAATCGTTTGGTCCTATTATTGAAGATATCCATGCCATTTATACTGTAGATTGAAACATAAAAGGTAGATCTTCCTAGAAATTCAAAGGAGAGTACGTATTTCTCTTTCACCGAATAATGCAACAACATTTCCTTCAGCCCAATCAATAATTTACTAGCTTCTAAAAAACAACCCTTATATTCGTAACCATCGCACATCAAAATCTTGATATCCTCACTTAACATCCAACCAAATTAAAGGTCAAACGAACGTGGTACTTCCTAACAAAAGAATAACAGGATCCAGTTACAAACAACAAGCATAATATACATTCAATTTGGAGTTTCTAAATTTATGCCAGAAAACTATATTTTTGGACTTACCAATTCTCCTGTCAAAACAGTTTCATGTTTCATCACTTTAACAAATTTGGAGATTCCTTTACCATGCCAGTCAACTAACATAAAACATATTAAGACATGTAAATTGTGGACAATTTATTTTTAAAAAATAAGTTCAAATTTATACTTACTGTTGTGGACACGTACCATTGCGAAAAATACTACACATTCCAATCCTATCAAATATGGCTACGTCAAATCTTTCACACGAAGCAGTGTACCTTAGCAAGCACAAGTCTCCTGCTTTTATGCTACTATTCTCAATAAATTGAAACCACTCCTCACTAAAATAAATATTTCTCCCTTCCCACATCAACTGTATACGCCATCTTAAAGTTGTAAAACCTGACTCAATCCAGGACATAGTACGATTTAAACCTAATTCCTCACAAGCCTCCAGTGTTAATACTTCACAATACTTTTCCTTCCTCAAATGTTTTGGTAAAATGAAAAACTCATAAGCACGACTCCATGTACTATTAGCATTATACTCTAGTGTGGAACACATTTTTTCAACCTCAAAATCAGATTGAGGCAGCAATTCCCGTACATCACAACCTAAATGATTATGTGACACAGCTCCATATTGTAGAGGAATTTCCTTTGCTCCATAATCGATTTCAACAGCATAACAATTGAAAAGCTCAATTAAAAATTCCGACCCCCACAGTATTGAAAACCAATCATATTGTAAGGTTTAATATCATAATAAAGCATAAAATTTTCCAGATTTTCAATACTTTGACTACTAGGGACATAAGTACCAAACCAGGTACAACCATTGGGTAATCAAAGATATATCCTGGTAGGGAGTTTTTCTCCATATTGTAGAGCAAATTCCTTCGAAAGTCTCTGTATATTAAAGCCATATTCACAAAAACCATCACAATGCAATTCCAAGATAATGGAGTATGTAAAATTAAAACTTAAAACACTTTACCAGCACACCAGGTTGATAGTTACGAGTCAAGTCCGCGCATAGAAATCGGATTCCATGTTATCCTTTTGTCAATGGAATATTCAGCAATCTAGAATCACCCAATTTGCCATTTGTTTTGGTACTACAATATAAAGTATACAAACATTAGTACAATATTCTTTGATGAAATCACAATTAAAATTAAATCATAATTTGAATAATCCCTAACAAAACATATTTACCTCTTCGATGAAGATCGACAACTCACTTTCTCCTAAAACATGAAGAAGAAAGTGTAAAATTAGTTCATACTTTCGATAACAGTTGTTTAGGAATTATTAAATTAAATAACGGCTTTGTTCGGAGTTACTAATAGAAGTAATGTCTGAACCATTACTACGGCTTCTTTACTGCCAGTAGTTAGGTGTATTAAAAGTGACAAAGGTCAACTGCTAATATCATTGTTTATTAATATACTATTCATTCAAGAACATGTTTTAATAAATGTATTTATGTCCTATGGCAAAGATTAATCGTTACGTAATTTGTGGTTTAACGAAATTATACAAATTGTGTAACGAAATTAAACGATTTCATGATATTAAACAAGCAAGATTTATGAGCTATTACCATACTTAGCAATTGTACATTATAAATTATCTTAGTGTAGAACGTATTTCATACCAAATAAAACAAATTAATACAAAATTTTTTATTGACAATATAATTATTACCAATTTCATATAGTTAAAGGTTTTGTACTTTGGGAGTCATTAAAATTATTCCAACTATTTGTAAACTATCGTTTTTTAATAACTATGCCGTATTGCAAACATCAAATTTGTAAGTTAACAATACAAATTGTATACCAAATTAATATCTAAATTTCAATAAGTACTTTAATTTCTTAATAAGGTTTCTGAGAATGTTCTACTCTTACTTTTAAATTTGTAAATTTTTAAAAAATTATATAATTCTTTTTTTTTTTTTAGTTGTTCCCAGATATATTACCAGTATGCATCATTTAATGCAAACCATTCATGGGAATGGATTCTTATTATTTTCAAAATTATTAAAGGATAGTTTAAAATTGTAATTTAACAGTAAAAATTGTATAGCAAATTAATATCTAAATTTCAAGAAGTAAATAAACTCCTAAAAAAATTTATACAATAAAATGAACCATCGCTACTTAGTAATAACAAATTACTAAATTGATCAGCTACGTTTTATCTTTACTTGCACCACAAATTGTCTAACTTCCTCGTTCTTTTATCCTGTAAATTACTTCTTTCGTGCAAGTATCATTGATTTTCGTTAAAATTTATCTGACATTTAGGAGTGTTGCCTAGTATAACTTGCACCACAGTTTGTATAAAT